>OX101819.2:33624240-33629240 GCA_944452925.2 Chrysolina oricalcia
TTAAATTTTTTTTCGAAATTTTTTTTAAATTTTTTTTTTGAAAATTTTTTTTTTTGAAATTTTTTTTTTTGAAATTTTTTTTTTAGAAAATATTTTTGAAATTTTTTTTGAATTTTTTTTTTTGAATTTTTTTTTTCGAAATTTTTTTTCGAATTTTTTTTTTCAATTTTTTTTAATTTTTTTTATTTTCTTTTAATTTTTTATTTTTTCTTATATTTTTTAAATTTTTTTTTTGTTTTGAAATTTTTTTTTTGAAAAATTTTTTTTTGAATTTTTTTTTTCGAATTTTTTTTTCGAATTTTTTTTTCAATTTTTTTTAAAAATTTTTTTTTAAAATTTTTTTTTTGAATTTTTTTTTAAATTTTTTTTTGAAATTTTTTTTTTCGAAAATTTTTTTGAATTTTTTTTAAAATTTTTTTTTGAAATTTTTTTTTCGAAAATTTTTTTGAAATTTTTTTCGAATTTTTTTTTTTAATTTTTTTAAAATTTTTTTTTTAATTTTTTTTTTGAAATTTTTTTTTAATTTTTTTTTTGAAAATTTTTTTTTTGAAATTTTTTTTTAGAAAATTTTTTTGAAATTTTTTTTGAATTCTTTTTTTTGAAATTTTTTTTTCGAAATTTTTTTTCGAATTTTTTTTTCAATTTTTTTTTAAAATTTTTCTTTAAATTTTTTTTTTGAAATTTTTTTTTGAAATTTTTTTTTTTCGAAAATTTTTTTCAATTTTTTTTAAATTTTTTTTTTTGAAATTTTTTTTAAATTTTTTTTTTGAAATTTTTTTTTTGAAATTTTTTTTTTCGAAAATTTTTTTGAAATTTTTTTTTTGAAATTTTTTTTTGAAAATTTTTTCTTTTTGAAATTTTTTTTTTCGAAAATTTTGTTGAGAAATTTTTTTTTAATTTTTTTTTTTGAAATTTTTTTTTTCGAAATTTTTTTTCGAATTTTTTTTTAAATTTTTTTTTTAATTTTTTTTTTGAAATTTTTTTTTAATTTTTTTTTTGAAATTTTTTTTTTCGAAATTTTTTTTCGAATTTTTTTTTAAATTTTTTTTTAAATTTTTTTTTGAAATTTTTTTTTGAATTTTTTTTTTCGAATTTTTTTTTTCGAATTTTTTTTTCGAATTTTTTTTTCAATTTTTTTTAAAAATTTTTTTTAAAAATTTTTTTTTTGAATTTTTTTTTAAATTTTTTTTTTGAAATTTTTTTTTTCGAAAATTTTTTTGAATTTTTTTTTAAATTTTTTTTGAAATTTTTTTTTCTTGAAAATTTTTTTTTCGAATTTTCTTTTTGAAAATTTTTTTTTGAAATTTTTTTTTCGAAAATTTTTTTGAAATTTTTTTCGAATTTTTTTTTTTAATTTTTTTAAAATTTTTTTAGTAATTTTTTTTTTTGAAATTTTTTTTAAATTTTTTTTTTGAAAATTTTTTTTTTGAAATTTTTTTTTAGAAAATTTTTTTGAAATTTTTTTTGAATTTTTTTTTTTGAAATTTTTTTTTCGAAATTTTTTTTGAATTTTTTTTTCAATTTTTTTTTTAAATTTTTTTTTTTCGAAAATTTTTTTCAATTTTTTTTAAATTTTTTTTTTTGAAATTTTTTTTTAATTTTTTTTTTGAAAATTTTTTTTTTGAAATTTTTTTTTTCGAAAATTTTGTTGAGAAATTTTTTTTTAATTTTTTTTTTTGAAATTTTTTTTTTCGAAATTTTTTTTCGAATTTTTTTTTCAATTTTTTTTTAAAATTTTTCTTTAAATTTTTTTTTTGAAATTTTTTTTGAAATTTTTTTTTTTCGAAAATTTTTTTAAATTTTTTTTAAATTTTTTTTTTTGAAATTTTTTTTTAATTTTTTTTTTGAAAATTTTTTTTTTGAAATTTTTTTTTTCGAAAATTTTTTTGAAATTTTTTTTTTGAAATTTTTTTTTGAAAATTTCTTCTTTTTGAAATTTTTTTTTTCGAAAATTTTGTTGAGAAATTTTTTTTTAATTTTTTTTTTTGAAATTTTTTTTTTCGAAATTTTTTTTCGAATTTTTTTTAAAATTTTTTTTTAAATTTTTTTTTTGAAATTTTTTTAAAATTTTTTTTTTGAAAATTTTTTTTTTTGAAATTTTTTTTTCGAAATTTTTTTTCGAATTTTTTTTTTCAATTTTTTTTAATTTTTTTTTTTTTTAATTTTTTATTTTTTTTTATTTTTTTTAAATTTTTTTTTTATTTTTTTTTGAAATTTTTTTGAAATTTTTTTTTCGAAAATTTTTTTGAATTTTTTTAAAAAATTTTTTGTCTTGAAAATTTTTTTTTTCGAATTTTCTTTTTGAAAATTTTTTTTGAATTTTTTTAAAAATTTTTTTTAAATTTTTTTTTAATTTTTTATTTTTTTTTATTTTTTTTTAATTTTTTTTTTGTTTTTGAAATTTTTTTTTTGGAAATTTTTTCTGATTTTTTTTAAAATTTTTTTTCTTGAAAATTTTTTTTTCGAATTTTTTTTTCAATTTTTCTTAAAATTTTTTTTTTATTTTTTTTTGAAATTTTTTTGAATTTTTTTTTTCGAAAATTTTTTTGAAATTTTTTTTTTATTTTTTTTTTGAAATTTTTTTTTTCGAAAATTTTTTTGAAAATTTTTTTTTTAATTTTCTTTTTGAAATTTTTTTTTAAATTTTTTTTTTGAATTTTTTTTAAATTTTTTTTTTATTTTTTTTTTATTTTTTTTTATTTTTTTTTTTTATTTTTTATTTTTTTTATTTTTTTTTTAATTTTTTTTTTGTTTTTGAATTTTTTTTTTTGGAAATTTTTTCTGAATTTTTTTTAAATTTTTTTTAAAATTTTTTTTCTTGAAAATTTTTTTTTCGAATTTTTTTTTTCAATTTTTTCAATATTTTTTTTTTATTTTTTTTTTGAAATTTTTTTAAAATTTTTTTTTGAAAATTTTTTTTTCGAAATTGTTTTTCGAATTTTTTTTTTTAATTTTTTTTAAAATTTTTTTTTTGAAATTTTTTATTTTTTTTATTTTTTTTTAAATTTTTTTTTTGTTTTTGAATTTTTTTTTTGGAAATTTTTTCTGAATTTTTTTTAAATTTTTTTTAAAATTTTTTTTCTTGAAAATTTTTTTTTCGAATTTTTTTTTTCAATTTTTTCAATATTTTTTTTTTATTTTTTTTTTGAAATTTTTTTAAAATTTTTTTTTGAAAATTTTTTTTTCGAAATTTTTTTTCGAATTTTTTTTTTAAATTTTTTTTAAAATTTTTTTTTTGAAATTTTTTTTTTGAAATTTTTTTTTCGAAATTATTTTCGAATTTTTTTTTCAATTTTTTTTTAAATTTTTTTCTTAATTTTTTTTTGAAATTTTTTTTAATTTTTTTTTTCGAATTTTTTTTTCGAATTTTTTTTTCAATTTTTTTTAAAATTTTTTTTTTTATTTTTTTTTTGAAATTTTTTTTAAATTTTTTTTTTGAAAAATTTTTTTTTTGAAATTTTTTTTTTCGAAAATTTTTTTAAAATTTTTTTTGAATTTTTTTTTTGAAATTTTTTTTTCGAAATTTTTTTTTGAATTTTTTTTTTCAATTTTTTTTAATTTTTTTTTAAATTTTTTTTTTGAATTTTTTTAAAATTTTTTTTTTATTTTTTTTTTATTTTTTTTTTATTTTTTTTTTATTTTTTTTTGTCTTTGAAATTTTTTTTTGAAAATATTTTTAAAAATTTTTTTGATATTTTTTTTGAATTTTTTTTTCAATTTTTTTTAAATTTTTTTTTTTAAATTTTTTTTTGAAATTTTTTTTTTGAAATTTTTTTTTTTCGAAAATTTTTTTGAAATTTTTTTCGAATTTTTTTTTTAAATTTTTTTCAAAATTTTTTTTTTAATTTTTTTTTTGAAATTTTTTAAAATTTTTTTTTGAAATTTTTTTTTTCGAAAATTTTTTTGAATTTTTTTTAAAAATTTTTTGTCTTGAAAATTTTTTTTTTCGAATTTTCTTTTTGAAAATTTTTTTTTGAATTTTTTTAAAAATTTTTTTAAATTTTTTTTTTAATTTTTTATTTTTTTTTATTTTTTTTAAATTTTTTTTTTGTTTTTGAAATTTTTTTTTTGGAAATTTTTTCTGATTTTTTTAAAAAATTTTTTTCTTGAAAATTTTTTTTTCGAATTTTTCTTTCAATTTTTTTTAAAATTTTTTTTTTATTTTTTTTTGAAATTTTTTTTTTCGAAAATTTTTTTGAAATTTTTTTTAAATTTTTTTTTGAAATTTTTTTTTTCGAAAATTTTTTTGAAATTTTTTTTTAAATTTTCTTTTTGAAATTTTTTTTTTAATTTTTTTTTTTGAAATTTTTTTAATTTTTTTTTTGAAAAATTTTTTTTTGAATTTTTTTTAAATTTTTTTTTTTATTTTTTTTTTATTTTTTTTAATTTCTTATTTTTTTTTATTTTTTTTTAAATTTTTTTTTTGGAAATTTTTTCTGAATTTTTTAAAAAAATTTTTAAAAATTTTTTTTCTTGAAAATTTTTTTTTCGAATTTTTTTTTTCAATTTTTTTTTAAATTTTTTATTTATTTTTTTTTTGAAATTTTTTTAAAATTTTTTTTTGAAAATTTTTTTTTCGAAATTTTTTTTCGAATTTTTTTTTTAAATTTTCTTTAAAATTTTTTTTTTGAAATTTTTCTTTGAAAATTTTTTTTTTGAAATTTCTTTTTTTCGAAAATTTTTTTGCGAATTTTTTTTAAATTTTTTTTTTGAAATTTTTTTTTTCGAAATTTTTTTTCTAATTTTTTATTTATTTTTTTTTAAATTTTTTTAAAATTTTTTTTTTGGAAATTTTTTTTCTTGAAATTTTTTTTTTCGAAAACTTTTTTGAAATTTTTTTTTATTTTTTTTTCGAAAATTTTTTGCGAATTTTCTTTAAATTTTTTTTTTGAACATTTTTTTTTTGAAATTTTTTTTTCGAAAATTTTTTTGAAATTTTTTTTGAATTCTTTTTTTTGAAATTTTTTTTTCGAAATTTTTTTTTGAATTTTTTTTTTCAA
>OX101819.2:33639240-33646740 GCA_944452925.2 Chrysolina oricalcia
TTCGAAAATTTTTTTGAAAATTTTTTTTTTGAAATTTTTTTTTAGAAAATTTTTTTGAAATTTTTTTTGAATTTTTTTTTTTGAAATTTTTTTTTTGAAATTTTTTTTCGAATTTTTTTTTCAATTTTTTTTTTAAATTTTTCTTTAAATTTTTTTTTTGAAATTTTTTTTTGAAATTTTTTTTTTTCGAAAATTTTTTTCAATTTTTTTTAAATTTTTTTTTCTTTTTTTTTTGAAATTTTTTTTTAATTTTTTTTTTGAAAATTTTTTTTTTGAAATTTTTTTTTTCGAAAATTTTTTTGAAATTTTTTTTTTGAAATTTTTTTTTGAAAATTTTTTCTTTTTGAAATTTTTTTTTTCGAAAATTTTGTTGAAAAATTTTTTTTTAATTTTTTTTTTTGAAATTTTTTTTTCGAAATTTTTTTTCGAATTTTTTTTTCAATTTTTTTTTTAAATTTTTCTTTAAATTTTTTTTTTGAAATTTTTTTTTGAAATTTTTTTTTTCGAAAATTTTTTTCAATTTTTTTTAAATTTTTTTTTTCTTTTTTTTTTTGAAATTTTTTTTAAATTTTTTTTTTTGAAAATTTTTTTTTTGAAATTTTTTTTTTCGAAAATTTTTTTGAAATTTTTTTTTTGAAATTTTTTTTTGAAAATTTTTTCTTTTTGAAATTTTTTTTTTCGAAAATTTTGTTGAGAAATTTTTTTTTAATTTTTTTTTTTTTAATTTTTTTTTTCGAAATTTTTTTTCGAATTTTTTTTTAAATTTTTTTTTTAATTTTTTTTTTGAAATTTTTTTTAAATTTTTTTTTTGAAAATTTTTTTTTTTGAAATTTTTTTTTCGAAATTTTTTTTCGAATTTTTTTTTTCAATTTTTTTTAATTTTTTTTTTTTTTTAATTTTTTATTTTTTTTTATTTTTTTTAAATTTTTTTTTTATTTTTTTTTGAAATTTTTTTGAAATTTTTTTTTTCGAAAATTTTTTTGAATTTTTTTAAAAAATTTTTTGTCTTGAAAATTTTTTTTTTCGAATTTTCTTTTTGAAAATTTTTTTTGAATTTTTTTAAAAATTTTTTTTAAATTTTTTTTTTAATTTTTTATTTTTTTTTATTTTTTTTTAATTTTTTTTTTGTTTTTGAAATTTTTTTTTTGGAAATTTTTTCTGATTTTTTTTAAAAATTTTTTTCTTGAAAATTTTTTTTTCGAATTTTTTTTTCAATTTAACTTAAATTTTTTTTTTTATTTTTTTTTTGAAATTTTTTTGAATTTTTTTTTTTCGAAAATTTTTTTGAAATTTTTTTTTTATTTTTTTTTTGAAATTTTTTTTTTCGAAAATTTTTTTGAAATTTTTTTTTTAAATTTTCTTTTCGAAATTTTTTTTAAAATTTTTTTTTTGAAATTTTTTTAATTTTTTTTTGAAAATTTTTTTTTTGAATTTTTTTTTAATTTTTTTTTTATTTTTTTTTTATTTTTTTTTTATTTTTTTTTAAATTTTTTATTTTTTTAATTTTTTATTTTATTTTTTTTTTGTTTTTGAATTTTTTTTTTTGGAAATTTTTTCTGAAATTTTTTTAAATTTTTTTTAAATTTTTTTTTCTTGAAAATTTTTTTTTCGAATTTTTTTTTTCAATTTTTTTAATATTTTTTTTTTATTTTTTTTTGAAATTTTTTTTAAATTTTTTTTTGAAAATTTTTTTTTCGATATTTTTTTTCGAATTTTTTTTTAAAATTTTTTTTAAAATTTTTTTTTTGAAATTTTTCTTTGAAAATTTTTTTTTTGAAATTTCTTTTTTTCGAAAATTTT
Source organism: Chrysolina oricalcia (assembly GCA_944452925.2). Taxonomy (NCBI): domain Eukaryota; kingdom Metazoa; phylum Arthropoda; class Insecta; order Coleoptera; family Chrysomelidae; genus Chrysolina; species Chrysolina oricalcia. The sequence continues at coordinate 33,641,041 of OX101819.2, forward strand.
TTTGCGAATTTTTTTTAAATTTTTTTTTTGAAATTTTTTTTTTCGAATTTTTTTTTCTAATTTTTTTTTTATTTTTTTTTAAATTTTTTTAAAATTTTTTTTTTGGAAATTTTTTTTCTTGAAATTTTTTTTTTCGAAAACTTTTTTGAAATTTTTTTTTTATTTTTTTTTCGAAAATTTTTTGCGAATTTTTTTTAAATTTTTTTTTTGAAAATTTTTTTTTCGAAATTTTTTTTCGAATTTTTTTTAAAATTTTTTTTAAAATTTTTTTTTGAAAATTTTTTTTTTGAAATTTTTTTTTGAAAATTTTTTTTTTTTGAAATTTTTTTTTTCGAAATTTTTTTTGAGTTTTTTTTTAAATTTTTTTTTTCAATTTTTTAAAAATTTTTTTTTTTTTTTTTGAAATTTTTTTTTTCGAAAATATTTTTGAAAGTTTTTTTGAATTATTTTTTTTTGAAATTTTTTTTTCGAAATTATTTTCGAATTTTTTTTTTAATTCTTTTTAAAATTTTTTTCTTAATTTTTTTTTGAAATTTTTTTTAATTTTTTTTTTCGAAATTTTTTTTTCGAATTTTTTTTTCAATTTTTTTTAAATTTTTTTTTTTTATTTTTTTTTTTGAAATTTTTTGTAAATTTTTTTTTGAACATTTTTTTTTTTTAATTTTTTTCTCGAAAATTTTTTTGAAATTTTTTTTGAATTCTTTTTTTTGAAATTTTTTTTTCGAAATTTTTTTTTGAATTTTTTTTTTCAATTTTTTTAAATTTTTTTTTATTTTTTTTTTTTTTTTTTTTTTTTTAAATTTTTTTTAAATTTTTTTTTGAAAATATTTTTTTTGAAATTTTTTTTTTCGAAAATTTTTTTGAAATTTTTTTTGAATTTTTTTTTTTAATTTTTTTTTCGAAATTTTTTTTGAAATTTTTTTTTTTGAAATTTTTTTTTGAAAATTTTTTTTTTTGAAATTTTTTTTTTCGAAAATTTTGTTGAGAATTTTTCTTTTAATTTTTTTTTGAAATTTTTTTTTCGAAATTTTTTTTCGAATTTTTTTTAAAATTTTTTTTTAAATTTTTTTTCGAAATTTTTTTTAAATTTTTTTTTTGAAAATTTTTTTTTTTGAAATTTTTTTTTTTGAAATTTTTTTTTTAGAAAATATTTTTGAAATTTTTTTTGAATTTTTTTTTTTGAATTTTTTTTTTCGAAATTTTTTTTCGAATTTTTTTTTTCAATTTTTTTTAATTTTTTTTATTTTCTTTTAATTTTTTATTTTTTCTTATATTTTTTAAATTTTTTTTTTGTTTTGAAATTTTTTTTTTGAAAAATTTTTTTTTGAATTTTTTTTTTCGAATTTTTTTTTCGAATTTTTTTTTCAATTTTTTTTAAAAATTTTTTTTTTAAATTTTTTTTTTGAATTTTTTTTAAAATTTTTTTTTGAAATTTTTTTTTTCGAAAATTTTTTTGAATTTTTTTTAAAATTTTTTTTTGAAATTTTTTTTTCGAAAATTTTTTTGAAATTTTTTTCGAATTTTTTTTTTTAATTTTTTTAAAATTTTTTTTTTAATTTTTTTTTTGAAATTTTTTTTTAATTTTTTTTTTGAAAATTTTTTTTTTTGAAATTTTTTTTTAGAAAATTTTTTTGAAATTTTTTTTGAATTCTTTTTTTTGAAATTTTTTTTTCGAAATTTTTTTTCGAATTTTTTTTTCAATTTTTTTTTAAAATTTTTCTTTAAATTTTTTTTTTGAAATTTTTTTTTGAAATTTTTTTTTTTCGAAAATTTTTTTCAATTTTTTTTAAATTTTTTTTTTTGAAATTTTTTTTAAATTTTTTTTTTGAAATTTTTTTTTTTGAAATTTTTTTTTTCGAAAATTTTTTTGAAATTTTTTTTTTGAAATTTTTTTTTGAAAATTTTTTCTTTTTGAAATTTTTTTTTTCGAAAATTTTGTTGAGAAATTTTTTTTTAATTTTTTTTTTTGAAATTTTTTTTTTCGAAATTTTTTTTCGAATTTTTTATTAAATTTTTTTTTGAAATTTTTTTTTAATTTTTTTTTTGAAATTTTTTTTTTCGAAATTTTTTTTCGAATTTTTTTTTAAATTTTTTTTTAAATTTTTTTTTTGAAATTTTTTTTTGAATTTTTTTTTTCGAATTTTTTTTTTCGAATTTTTTTTTCGAATTTTTTTTTCAATTTTTTTTAAAAATTTTTTTTAAAAATTTTTTTTTTGAATTTTTTTTTAAATTTTTTTTTTGAAATTTTTTTTTTCGAAAATTTTTTTGAATTTTTTTTTAAATTTTTTTTGAAATTTTTTTTTCTTGAAAATTTTTTTTTCGAATTTTCTTTTTGAAAATTTTTTTTTGAAATTTTTTTTTCGAAAATTTTTTTGAAATTTTTTTCGAATTTTTTTTTTTAATTTTTTTAAAATTTTTTTAGTAATTTTTTTTTTTGAAATTTTTTTTTAATTTTTTTTTTGAAAATTTTTTTTTTGAAATTTTTTTTTAGAAAATTTTTTTGAAATTTTTTTTGAATTTTTTTTTTTGAAATTTTTTTTTCGAAATTTTTTTTGAATTTTTTTTTCAATTTTTTTTTTAAATTTTTTTTTTTCGAAAATTTTTTTCAATTTTTTTTAAATTTTTTTTTTTGAAATTTTTTTTTAATTTTTTTTTTGAAAATTTTTTTTTTGAAATTTTTTTTTTCGAAAATTTTTTTGAAATTTTTTTATTGAAATTTTTTTTTGAAAATTTTTTCTTTTTGAACTTTTTTTTTTCGAAAATTTTGTTGAGAAATTTTTTTTTAATTTTTTTTTTTGAAATTTTTTTTTTCGAAATTTTTTTTCGAATTTTTTTTTCAATTTTTTTTTTAAATTTTTCTTTAAATTTTTTTTTTGAAATTTTTTTTGAAATTTTTTTTTTTCGAAAATTTTTTTAAATTTTTTTTAAATTTTTTTTTTTGAAATTTTTTTTTAATTTTTTTTTTGAAAATTTTTTTTTTGAAATTTTTTTTTTCGAAAATATTTTTGAAATTTTTTTTTTGAAATTTTTTTTTGAAAATTTCTTCTTTTTGAAATTTTTTTTTTCGAAAATTTTGTTGAGAAATTTTTTTTTAATTTTTTTTTTTGAAATTTTTTTTTTCGAAATTTTTTTTCGAATTTTTTTTAAAATTTTTTTTTAAATTTTTTTTTTTGAAATTTTTTTAAAATTTTTTTTTTGAAAATTTTTTTTTTTGAAATTTTTTTTTCGAAATTTTTTTTCGAATTTTTTTTTTCAATTTTTTTTAATTTTTTTTTTTTTAATTTTTTATTTTTTTTTATTTTTTTTAAATTTTTTTTTTATTTTTTTTTGAAATTTTTTTGAAATTTTTTTTTCGAAAATTTTTTTGAATTTTTTTAAAAAATTTTTTGTCTTGAAAATTTTTTTTTTCGAATTTTCTTTTTGAAAATTTTTTTTGAATTTTTTTAAAAATTTTTTTTAAATTTTTTTTTTATTTTTTATTTTTTTTTATTTTTTTTTAATTTTTTTTTTGTTTTTGAAATTTTTTTTTTGGAAATTTTTTCTGATTTTTTTTAAAATTTTTTTTCTTGAAAATTTTTTAAATTTTTTTTTGAAAATTTTTTTTTTGAATTTTTTTAAAATTTTTTTTTTATTTTTTTTTTATTTTTTTTTATTTTTTTTTAAATTTTTTATTTTTTTAATTTTTTATTTTATTTTTTTTTTGTTTTCGAATTTTTTTTTTTGGAAATTTTTTTAAAAATTTTTTTTTAATTTTTTTTTAATTTTTTATTTTTTTTTATTTTTTTTTAATTTTTTTTTTGTTTTTGAAATTTTTTTTTTGGAAATTTTTTCTGATTTTTTTTAAAATTTTTTTTCTTGAAAATTTTTTTTTCGAATTTTTTTTTCAATTTTTCTTAAAATTTTTTTTTTATTTTTTTTTGAAATTTTTTTGAATTTTTTTTTTCGAAAATTTTTTTGAAATTTTTTTTTTATTTTTTTTTTGAAATTTTTTTTTTCGAAAATTTTTTTGAAAATTTTTTTTTTAATTTTCTTTTTGAAATTTTTTTTTAAATTTTTTTTTTGAATTTTTTTTAAATTTTTTTTTTATTTTTTTTTTATTTTTTTTTATTTTTTTTTTTATTTTTTATTTTTTTTATTTTTTTTTTAATTTTTTTTTTGTTTTTGAATTTTTTTTTTTGGAAATTTTTTCTGAATTTTTTTTAAATTTTTTTTAAAATTTTTTTTCTTGAAAATTTTTTTTTCGAATTTTTTTTTTCAATTTTTTCAATATTTTTTTTTTATTTTTTTTTTGAAATTTTTTTAAAATTTTTTTTTGAAAATTTTTTTTTCGAAATTTTTTTTCGAATTTTTTTTTTTAATTTTTTTTAAAATTTTTTTTTTGAAATTTTTTATTTTTTTTATTTTTTTTTAAATTTTTTTTTTGTTTTTGAATTTTTTTTTTGGAAATTTTTTCTGAATTTTTTTTAAATTTTTTTTAAAATTTTTTTTCTTGAAAATTTTTTTTTCGAATTTTTTTTTCAATTTTTCTCAAAATTTTTTTTTTATTTTTTTTTTGAAATTTTTTTGAATTTTTTTTTCCGAAAATTTTTTTGAAATTTTTTTTTTTTTTTTTTTTTGAAATTTTTTTTTTCGAAAATTTTTTTGAAATTTTTTTTTTTAAATTTTCTTTTTGAAATTTTTTTTTTAATTTTTTTTTTGAAATTTTTTAAATTTTTTTTTGAAAATTTTTTTTTTGAATTTTTTTAAAATTTTTTTTTTATTTTTTTTTTATTTTTTTTTATTTTTTTTTAAATTTTTTATTTTTTTAATTTTTTATTTTATTTTTTTTTTGTTTTCGAATTTTTTTTTTTGGAAATTTTTTCTGAAATTTTTTTAAATTTTTTTTAAATTTTTTTTTCTTGAAAATTTTTTTTCGAATTTTTTTTTTCAATTTTTTTAATATTTTTTTTTTATTTTTTTTTTGAAATTTTTTTAAAATTTTTTTTTGAAAATTTTTTTTTCGATATTTTTTTTCGAATTTTTTTTTAAAATTTTTTATAAAATTTTTTTTTTGAAATTTTTCTTTGAAAATTTTTTTTTTTAAATTTCTTTTTTTCGAAAATTTTTTTGCGAATTTTTTTTAAATTTTTTTTTTGAAATTTTTTTTTTCGAAATTTTTTTTCTAATTTTTTTTTTATTTTTTTTAAAATTTTTTTAAAATTTTTTTTTTGGAAATTTTTTTTCTTGAAATTTTTTTTTTCGAAAACTTTTTTGAAATTTTTTTTTTATTTTTTTTTCGAAAATTTTTTTCGAATTTTTTTTAAATTTTTTTTTTGAAAATTTTTTTTTCGAAATTTTTTTTCGAATTTTTTTTAAAATTTTTTTTTTAAAATTTTTTTTTTGAAATTTTTTTTTGAAAATTTTTTTTTTTTGAAATTTTTTTTTTCGAAATTTTTTTTGAGTTTTTTTTTAAATTTTTTTTTTCAATTTTTTAAAAATTTTTTTTTTTTTTTTGAAATTTTTTTTTTCGAAAATATTTTTGAAAGTTTTTTTGAATTATTTTTTTTTGAAATTTTTTTTTCGAAATTATTTTCGATTTTTTTTTTAAATTTTTTTTTAAATTTTTTTCTTAATTTTTTTTTGAAATTTTTTTTAATTTTTTTTTTCGAAATTTTTTTTTCGAATTTTTTTTTCAATTTTTTTTAAATTTTTTTTTTTTAT
>OX101819.2:33654240-33676740 GCA_944452925.2 Chrysolina oricalcia
TTTTTTTTCGAAAATTTTTTTGAAATTTTTTTCGAATTTTTTTTTTTAATTTTTTTAAAATTTTTTTTTTAATTTTTTTTTTGAAATTTTTTTTTAATTTTTTTTTTGAAAATTTTTTTTTTGAAATTTTTTTTTAGAAAATTTTTTTGAAATTTTTTTTGAATTCTTTTTTTTGAAATTTTTTTTTCGAAATTTTTTTTCGAATTTTTTTTTCAATTTTTTTTTAAAATTTTTCTTTAAATTTTTTTTTTGAAATTTTTTTTTGAAATTTTTTTTTTTCGAAAATTTTTTTCAATTTTTTTTAAATTTTTTTTTTTGAAATTTTTTTTAAATTTTTTTTTTGAAATTTTTTTTTTTGAAATTTTTTTTTTCGAAAATTTTTTTGAAATTTTTTTTTTGAAATTTTTTTTTGAAAATTTTTTCTTTTTGAAATTTTTTTTTTCGAAAATTTTGTTGAGAAATTTTTTTTTAATTTTTTTTTTTGAAATTTTTTTTTTCGAAATTTTTTTTCGAATTTTTTTTTAAATTTTTTTTTGAAATTTTTTTTTAATTTTTTTTTTGAAATTTTTTTTTTCGAAATTTTTTTTCGAATTTTTTTTTAAATTTTTTTTTAAATTTTTTTTTTGAAATTTTTTTTTGAATTTTTTTTTTCGAATTTTTTTTTTCGAATTTTTTTTTCGAATTTTTTTTTCAATTTTTTTTAAAAATTTTTTTTAAAAATTTTTTTTTTGAATTTTTTTTTAAATTTTTTTTTTGAAATTTTTTTTTTCGAAAATTTTTTTGAATTTTTTTTTAAATTTTTTTTGAAATTTTTTTTTCTTGAAAATTTTTTTTTCGAATTTTCTTTTTGAAAATTTTTTTTTGAAATTTTTTTTTCGAAAATTTTTTTGAAATTTTTTTCGAATTTTTTTTTTTAATTTTTTTAAAATTTTTTTAGTAATTTTTTTTTTTGAAATTTTTTTTTAATTTTTTTTTTGAAAATTTTTTTTTTGAAATTTTTTTTTAGAAAATTTTTTTGAAATTTTTTTTGAATTTTTTTTTTTGAAATTTTTTTTTCGAAATTTTTTTTGAATTTTTTTTTCAATTTTTTTTTTAAATTTTTTTTTTTCGAAAATTTTTTTCAATTTTTTTTAAATTTTTTTTTTTGAAATTTTTTTTTAATTTTTTTTTTGAAAATTTTTTTTTTGAAATTTTTTTTTTCGAAAATTTTTTTGAAATTTTTTTATTGAAATTTTTTTTTGAAAATTTTTTCTTTTTGAACTTTTTTTTTTCGAAAATTTTGTTGAGAAATTTTTTTTTAATTTTTTTTTTTGAAATTTTTTTTTTCGAAATTTTTTTTCGAATTTTTTTTTCAATTTTTTTTTTAAATTTTTCTTTAAATTTTTTTTTTGAAATTTTTTTTGAAATTTTTTTTTTTCGAAAATTTTTTTAAATTTTTTTTAAATTTTTTTTTTTGAAATTTTTTTTTAATTTTTTTTTTGAAAATTTTTTTTTTGAAATTTTTTTTTTCGAAATTTTTTTTGAAATTTTTTTTTTGAAATTTTTTTTTGAAAATTTCTTCTTTTTGAAATTTTTTTTTTCGAAAATTTTGTTGAGAAATTTTTTTTTAATTTTTTTTTTTGAAATTTTTTTTTTCGAAATTTTTTTTCGAATTTTTTTTAAAATTTTTTTTTAAATTTTTTTTTTTGAAATTTTTTTAAAATTTTTTTTTTGAAAATTTTTTTTTTTGAAATTTTTTTTTCGAAATTTTTTTTCGAATTTTTTTTTTCAATTTTTTTTAATTTTTTTTTTTTTAATTTTTTATTTTTTTTTATTTTTTTTAAATTTTTTTTTTATTTTTTTTTGAAATTTTTTTGAAATTTTTTTTTCGAAAATTTTTTTGAATTTTTTTAAAAAATTTTTTGTCTTGAAAATTTTTTTTTCGAATTTTCTTTTTGAAAATTTTTTTTGAATTTTTTTAAAAATTTTTTTTAAATTTTTTTTTAATTTTTTATTTTTTTTTATTTTTTTTAATTTTTTTTTTGTTTTTGAAATTTTTTTTTTGGAAATTTTTTCTGATTTTTTTTAAAATTTTTTTTCTTGAAAATTTTTTTTTCGAATTTTTTTTTCAATTTTTCTTAAAATTTTTTTTTTATTTTTTTTTGAAATTTTTTTGAATTTTTTTTTTCGAAAATTTTTTTGAAATTTTTTTTTTATTTTTTTTTTGAAATTTTTTTTTTCGAAAATTTTTTTGAAAATTTTTTTTTTAATTTTCTTTTTGAAATTTTTTTTTAAATTTTTTTTTTGAATTTTTTTTAAATTTTTTTTTTATTTTTTTTTTATTTTTTTTTATTTTTTTTTTTATTTTTTATTTTTTTTATTTTTTTTTTAATTTTTTTTTTGTTTTTGAATTTTTTTTTTTGGAAATTTTTTCTGAATTTTTTTTAAATTTTTTTTAAAATTTTTTTTCTTGAAAATTTTTTTTTCGAATTTTTTTTTTCAATTTTTTCAATATTTTTTTTTTATTTTTTTTTTGAAATTTTTTTAAAATTTTTTTTTGAAAATTTTTTTTTCGAAATTTTTTTTCGAATTTTTTTTTTTAATTTTTTTTAAAATTTTTTTTTTGAAATTTTTTATTTTTTTTATTTTTTTTTAAATTTTTTTTTTGTTTTTGAATTTTTTTTTTGGAAATTTTTTCTGAATTTTTTTTAAATTTTTTTTAAAATTTTTTTTCTTGAAAATTTTTTTTTCGAATTTTTTTTTTCAATTTTTTCAATATTTTTTTTTTATTTTTTTTTTGAAATTTTTTTAAAATTTTTTTTTGAAAATTTTTTTTTCGAAATTTTTTTTCGAATTTTTTTTTTAAATTTTTTTTAAAATTTTTTTTTTGAAATTTTTCTTTGAAAATTTTTTTTTTGAAATTTCTTTTTTTCGAAAATTTTTTTGCGAATTTTTTTTAAATTTTTTTTTTGAAATTTTTTTTTTCGAAATTTTTTTTCTAATTTTTTTTTTATTTTTTTTTAAATTTTTTTAAAATTTTTTTTTTGGAAATTTTTTTTCTTGAAATTTTTTTTTTCGAAAACTTTTTTGAAATTTTTTTTTTATTTTTTTTTCGAAAATTTTTTGCGAATTTTCTTTAAATTTTTTTTTTGAACATTTTTTTTTTGAAATTTTTTTTTCGAAAATTTTTTTGAAATTTTTTTTGAATTCTTTTTTTTGAAATTTTTTTTTCGAAATTTTTTTTTGAATTTTTTTTTTCAATTTTTTTAAATTTTTTTTTATTTTTCTTTTGAATTTTTTTAAATTTTTTTTTTATTTTTTTTTTATTTTTTTTTAAATTTTTTTTTGTCTTTGAAATTTTTTCTGAATTTTTTTTCAAACTGTTTTTGAATTTTTTTTTGAAAATATTTTTTAAAATTTTTTTGAAATTTTTTTTGAATTTTTTTTTTGAATTTTTTTTCAATTTTTTTTTTTAATTTTTTTTTGAAATTTCTTTAAATATTTTTTCTTTGAAAATTTTTTTTGAATTTTCTCTTTGAAAATATTTTTTTTGAAATTTTTTTTAAATTTTTTTCGAATTTTTTTTTTTTGCAATTTTTTTTTTGAAGTTTTTTTTCGAATTTTTTTTTCAATTTTTCTTAAAATTTTTTTTTTTTTTTTTAATTTTTTTGAAATTTTTTTTTTCGAAAATTTTTTTGAAATTTTTTTTTTATTTTTTTTTTGAAATTTTTTTTTCGAAAATTTTTTTGAAATTTTTTTTTTAAATTTTCTTTTTGAAATTTTTTTTTAAATTTTTTTTTTTGAAATTTTTTTAATTTTTTTTTGAAAATTTTTTTTTTCAATTTTTTTTAAATTTTTTTTTTATTTTTTTTTTATTTTTTTTTATTTTTTTCAAATTTTTTATTTTTTTTATTTTTTTTTTTAATTTTTTTTTTGTGTTTAAATTTTTTTTTAAAATTTTTTTTCTTGAAAATTTTTTTTTCGAATTTTTTTTTTCAATTTTTTTAATATTTTTTTTTTATTTTTTTTTGAAATTTTTTTTAAATTTTTTTTTTTGAAATTTTTTTTTCGAAATTTTTTTTCGAATTTTTTTTTCAATTTTTTTTTTTTAATTTTTCTTTAAATTTTTTTTTTGAAATTTTTTTTTGAAATTTTTTTTTTCGAAAATTTTTTTCAATTTTTTTTAAATTTTTTTTTTCTTTTTTTTTTTGAAATTTTTTTTTAATTTTTTTTTTGAAAATTTTTTTTTTGAAATTTTTTTTTTCGAAAATTTTTTTGAAATTTTTTTTTTGAAATTTTTTTTTGAAAATTTTTTTTTTGAAATTTTTTTTTTCGAAAATTTTTTTGAAAATTTTTTTTTTGAAATTTTTCTTTAGAAAATTTTTTTGAAATTTTTTTTGAATTTTTTTTTTTGAAATTTTTTTTTTGAAATTTTTTTTTCGAATTTTTTTTTCAATTTTTTTTTTAAATTTTTCTTTAAATTTTTTTTTTGAAATTTTTTTTGAAATTTTTTTTTTCGAAAATTTTTTTCAATTTTTTTTAAATTTTTTTTTCTTTTTTTTTTGAAATTTTTTTTTAATTTTTTTTTTGAAAATTTTTTTTTTGAAATTTTTTTTTTCGAAAATTTTTTTGAAATTTTTTTTTTGAAATTTTTTTTTGAAATTTTTTTCTTTTTGAAATTTTTTTTTTCGAAAATTTTGTTGAAAAATTTTTTTTTAATTTTTTTTTTTGAAATTTTTTTTTCGAAATTTTTTTTCGAATTTTTTTTTCAATTTTTTTATTAAATTTTTCTTTAAATTTTTTTTTTGAAATTTTTTTTTTTCGAAAATTTTTTTCAATTTTTTTTAAATTTTTTTTTCCTTTTTTTTTTGAAATTTTTTTTAAATTTTTTTTTTGAAAATTTTTTTTTTGAAATTTTTTTTTAATTTTTTTTTTGAAATTTTTTTTTTCGAAATTTTTTTTCGAATTTTTTTTTAAATTTTTTTTTTAATTTTTTTTTTGAAATTTTTTTTTGAATTTTTTTTTTCGAATTTTTTTTTTCGAATTTTTTTTTCGAATTTTTTTTTCAATTTTTTTTAAAAATTTTTTTTAAAAATTTTTTTTTTGAATTTTTTTTTTAATTTTTTTTTTGAAATTTTTTTTTTCGAAAATTTTTTTGAATTTTTTTTTAAATTTTTTTTGAAATTTTTTTTTCTTGAAAATTTTTTTTTCGAATTTTCTTTTTGAAAATTTTTTTTTGAAATTTTTTTTTCGAAAATTTTTTTGAAATTTTTTTCGAATTTTTTTTTTTAATTTTTTTAAAATTTTTTTAGTAATTTTTTTTTTTGAAATTTTTTTTTAATTTTTTTTTTGAAAATTTTTTTTTTGAAATTTTTTTTTAGAAAATTTTTTTGAAATTTTTTTTGAATTTTTTTTTTTGAAATTTTTTTTTCGAAATTTTTTTTGAATTTTTTTTTCAATTTTTTTTTTTAATTTTTTTTTTTCGAAAATTTTTTTCAATTTTTTTTAAATTTTTTTTTTTGAAATTTTTTTTTAATTTTTTTTTTGAAAATTTTTTTTTTGAAATTTTTTTTTTCGAAAATTTTTTTGAAATTTTTTTATTGAAATTTTTTTTTGAAAATTTTTTCTTTTTGAACTTTTTTTTTTCGAAAATTTTGTTGAGAAATTTTTTTTAAATTTTTTTTTTTGAAATTTTTTTTTTCGAAATTTTTTTTCGAATTTTTTTTTCAATTTTTTTTTAAAATTTTTCTTTAAATTTTTTTTTTGAAATTTTTTTTGAAATTTTTTTTTTTCGAAAATTTTTTTAAATTTTTTTTAAATTTTTTTTTTTGAAATTTTTTTTTAATTTTTTTTTTGAAAATTTTTTTTTTGAAATTTTTTTTTTCGAAAATTTTTTTGAAATTTTTTTTTTGAAATTTTTTTTTGAAAATTTCTTCTTTTTGAAATTTTTTTTTTCGAAAATTTTGTTGAGAAATTTTTTTTTAATTTTTTTTTTTGAAATTTTTTTTTTCGAAATTTTTTTTCGAATTTTTTTTAAAATTTTTTTTTAAATTTTTTTTTTTGAAATTTTTTTAAAATTTTTTTTTTGAAAATTTTTTTTTTTGAAATTTTTTTTTCGAAATTTTTTTTCGAATTTTTTTTTTCAATTTTTTTTAATTTTTTTTTTTTTTTAATTTTTTATTTTTTTTTATTTTTTTTAAATTTTTTTTTTATTTTTTTTTGAAATTTTTTTGAAATTTTTTTTTCGAAAATTTTTTTGAATTTTTTTAAAAAATTTTTTGTCTTGAAAATTTTTTTTTTTCGAATTTTCTTTTTGAAAATTTTTTTTGAATTTTTTTAAAAATTTTTTTTAAATTTTTTTTTAATTTTTTATTTTTTTTTATTTTTTTTTAATTTTTTTTTTGTTTTTGAAATTTTTTTTTTGGAAATTTTTTCTGATTTTTTTTAAAATTTTTTTTCTTGAAAATTTTTTTTTCGAATTTTTTTTTCAATTTTTCTTAAAATTTTTTTTTTATTTTTTTTTGAAATTTTTTTGAATTTTTTTTTTCGAAAATTTTTTTGAAATTTTTTTTTTATTTTTTTTTTGAAATTTTTTTTTTCGAAAATTTTTTTGAAAATTTTTTTTTTAATTTTCTTTTTGAAATTTTTTTTTAAATTTTTTTTTTGAATTTTTTTTAAATTTTTTTTTTATTTTTTTTTTATTTTTTTTTATTTTTTTTTTATTTTTTATTTTTTTTATTTTTTTTTTAATTTTTTTTTTGTTTTTGAATTTTTTTTTTTGGAAATTTTTTCTGAATTTTTTTTAAATTTTTTTTAAAATTTTTTTTCTTGAAAATTTTTTTTTCGAATTTTTTTTTTCAATTTTTTCAATATTTTTTTTTTATTTTTTTTTTGAAATTTTTTTAAAATTTTTTTTTGAAAATTTTTTTTTCGAAATTTTTTTTCGAATTTTTTTTTTTAATTTTTTTTAAAATTTTTTTTTTGAAATTTTTTATTTTTTTTATTTTTTTTTAAATTTTTTTTTTGTTTTTGAATTTTTTTTTTTGGAAATTTTTTCTGAATTTTTTTTAAATTTTTTTTAAAATTTTTTTTCTTGAAAATTTTTTTTTCGAATTTTTTTTTTCAATTTTTTCAATATTTTTTTTTTATTTTTTTTTTGAAATTTTTTTAAAATTTTTTTTTGAAAATTTTTTTTTCGAAATTTTTTTTCGAATTTTTTTTTTAAATTTTTTTTAAAATTTTTTTTTTGAAATTTTTCTTTGAAAATTTTTTTTTTGAAATTTCTTTTTTTCGAAAATTTTTTTGCGAATTTTTTTTAAATTTTTTTTTTGAAATTTTTTTTTTCGAAATTTTTTTTCTAATTTTTTTTTTATTTTTTTTTAAATTTTTTTAAAATTTTTTTTTTGGAAATTGTTTTTCTTGAAATTTTTTTTTTCGAAAACTTTTTTGAAATTTTTTTTTTATTTTTTTTTCGAAAATTTTTTGCGAATTTTCTTTAAATTTTTTTTTTGAACATTTTTTTTTTGAAATTTTTTTTTCGAAAATTTTTTTGAAATTTTTTTTGAATTCTTTTTTTTGAAATTTTTTTTTCGAAATTTTTTTTTGAATTTTTTTTTTCAATTTTTTTAAATTTTTTTTTATTTTTCTTTTGAATTTTTTTAAATTTTTTTTTTTTTTTTTTTTATTTTTTTTTAAATTTTTTTTTGTCTTTGAAATTTTTTCTGAATTTTTTTTCAAACTGTTTTTGAATTTTTTTTTGAAAATATTTTTTAAAATTTTTTTGAAATTTTTTTTGAATTTTTTTTTTGAATTTTTTTTCAATTTTTTTTTTTAATTTTTTTTTGAAATTTCTTTAAATATTTTTTCTTTGAAAATTTTTTTTGAATTTTCTCTTTGAAAATATTTTTTTTGAAATTTTTTTTAAATTTTTTTCGAATTTTTTTTTTTGCAATTTTTTTTTTGAAGTTTTTTTTCGAATTTTTTTTTCAATTTTTCTTAAAATTTTTTTTTTTTTTTTTAATTTTTTTGAAATTTTTTTTTTCGAAAATTTTTTTGAAATTTTTTTTTTATTTTTTTTTTGAAATTTTTTTTTCGAAAATTTTTTTGAAATTTTTTTTTTAAATTTTCTTTTTGAAATTTTTTTTTAAATTTTTTTTTTTGAAATTTTTTTAATTTTTTTTTGAAAATTTTTTTTTTGAATTTTTTTTAAATTTTTTTTTTATTTTTTTTTTATTTTTTTTTATTTTTTTTAAATTTTTTATTTTTTTAATTTTTTTTTTAAATTTTTTTTTGTGTTTAAATTTTTTTTTAAAATTTTTTTTCTTGAAAATTTTTTTTTCGAATTTTTTTTTTCAATTTTTTTAATATTTTTTTTTTATTTTTTTTTGAAATTTTTTTTAAATTTTTTTTTTTGAAATTTTTTTTTCGAAATTTTTTTTCGAATTTTTTTTTCAATTTTTTTTTTAAATTTTTCTTTAAATTTTTTTTTTGAAATTTTTTTTTGAAATTTTTTTTTTCGAAAATTTTTTTCAATTTTTTTTAAATTTTTTTTTTCTTTTTTTTTTTGAAATTTTTTTTTAATTTTTTTTTTGAAAATTTTTTTTTTGAAATTTTTTTTTTCGAAAATTTTTTTGAAATTTTTTTTTTGAAATTTTTTTTTGAAAATTTTTTTTTTGAAATTTTTTTTTTCGAAAATTTTTTTGAAAATTTTTTTTTTGAAATTTTTCTTTAGAAAATTTTTTTGAAATTTTTTTTGAATTTTTTTTTTTGAAATTTTTTTTTTGAAATTTTTTTTCGAATTTTTTTTTCAATTTTTTTTTTAAATTTTTCTTTAAATTTTTTTTTTGAAATTTTTTTTGAAATTTTTTTTTTCGAAAATTTTTTTCAATTTTTTTAAAATTTTTTTTTCTTTTTTTTTTGAAATTTTTTTTTAATTTTTTTTTTGAAAATTTTTTTTTTGAAATTTTTTTTTTCGAAAATTTTTTTGAAATTTTTTTTTTGAAATTTTTTTTTGAAATTTTTTTCTTTTTGAAATTTTTTTTTTCGAAAATTTTGTTGAAAAATTTTTTTTTAATTTTTTTTTTTGAAATTTTTTTTTCGAAATTTTTTTTCGAATTTTTTTTTCAATTTTTTTTTTAAATTTTTCTTTAAATTTTTTTTTTGAAATTTTTTTTTTTCGAAAATTTTTTTCAATTTTTTTTAAATTTTTTTTTCCTTTTTTTTTTTGAAATTTTTTTTAAATTTTTTTTTTGAAAATTTTTTTTTTGAAATTTTTTTTTTCGAAAATTTTTTTGAAATTTTTTTTTTGAAATTTTTTTTTGAAAATTTTTTCTTTTTGAAATTTTTTTTTTCGAAAATTTTGTTGAGAAATTTTTTTTTAATTTTTTTTTTTTAATTTTTTTTTTCGAAATTTTTTTTCGAATTTTTTTTTAAATTTTTTTTTTAATTTTTTTTTTGAAATTTTTTTTAAATTTTTTTTTTGAAAATTTTTTTTTTTGAAATTTTTTTTTCGAAATTTTTTTTTTTTTTTTTATTTTTTATTTTTTTTTATTTTTTTTTAATTTTTTTTCTATTTTTTTTTGAAATTTTTTTGAAATTTTTTTTTTTCGAAAATTTTTTTGAATTTTTTTAAAAAATTTTTTGTCTTGAAAATTTTTTTTTTCGAATTTTCTTTTTGAAAATTTTTTTTGAATTTTTTTAAAAATTTTTTTTTAATTTTTTTTTTAATTTTTTATTTTTTTTTATTTTTTTTTAATTTTTTTTTTGTTTTTGAAATTTTTTTTTTGGAAATTTTTTCTGATTTTTTTTAAAATTTTTTTTCTTGAAAATTTTTTTTTCGAATTTTTTTTTCAATTTTTCTTAAAATTTTTTTTTTATTTTTTTTTTATTTTTTTTTTGAAATTTTTTTGAATTTTTTTTTTCGAAAATTTTTTTGAAATTTTTTTTTTATTTTTTTTTTGAAATTTTTTTTTTCGAAAATTTTTTTGAAATTTTTTTTTTTAATTTTCTTTTTGAAATTTTTTTTTAAATTTTTTTTTTGAAATTTTTTTAATTTTTTTTTGAAAATTTTTTTTTTGAATTTTTTTTAAATTTTTTTTTTATTTTTTTTTTATTTTTTTTTTATTTTTTTTTAATTTTTTATTTTTTTAATTTTTTATTTTATTTTTTTTTTGTTTTTGAATTTTTTTTTTTGGAAATTTTTTCTGAAATTTTTTTAAATTTTTTTTAAATTTTTTTTTCTTGAAAATTTTTTTTTCGAATTTTTTTTTTCAATTTTTTTAATATTTTTTTTTTATTTTTTTTTTGAAATTTTTTTTAAATTTTTTTTTGAAAATTTTTTTTTCGATATTTTTTTTCGAATTTTTTTTAAAAATTTTTTTTAAAATTTTTTTTTTGAAATTTTTCTTTGAAAATTTTTTTTTTGAAATTTCTTTTTTTCGAAAATTTTTTTGCGAATTTTTTTTAAATTTTTTTTTGAAATTTTTTTTTTCGAAATTTTTTTTCTAATTTTTTTTTTATTTTTTTTTAAATTTTTTTAAAATTTTTTTTTTGGAAATTTTTTTTCTTGAAATTTTTTTTTTCGAAAACTTTTTTGAAATTTTTTTTTTATTTTTTTTTCGAAAATTTTTTGCGAATTTTATTTAAATTTTTTTTTTGAAATTTTTTTTTTCGAAATTTTTTTTCGAATTTTTTTTAAAATTTTTTTTAAAATTTTTTTTTGAAAATTTTTTTTTTGAAATTTTTTTTTGAAAATTTTTTTTTTTTGAAATTTTTTTTTCGAAATTTTTTTTGAGTTTTTTTTTAAATTTTTTTTTTCAATTTTTTAAAAAATTTTTTTTTTTTTTTGAAATTTTTTTTTTCGAAAATATTTTTGAAAGTTTTTTTGAATTATTTTTTTTTGAAATTTTTTTTTCGAAATTATTTTCGAATTTTTTTTAAAATTTTTTTCTTAATTTTTTTTTGAAATTTTTTTTAATTTTTTTTTTCGAAATTTTTTTTTCGAATTTTTTTTTCAATTTTTTTTAAATTTTTTTTTTTATTTTTTTTTTTGAAATTTTTTGTAAATTTTTTTTTGAACATTTTTTTTTTTAAATTTTTTTTTCGAAAATTTTTTTGAAATTTTTTTTGAATTCTTTTTTTTGAAATTTTTTTTTCGAAATTTTTTTTTGAATTTTTTTTTCAATTTTTTTAAATTTTTTTTTATTTTTCTTTTGAATTTTTTTAAATTTTTTTTTTTATTTTTTTTTTATTTTTTTTAAAATTTTTTTTTGTCTTTGAAATTTTTTCTGAATTTTTTTTCAAACTGTTTTTGAATTTTTTTTTGAAAATATTTTTTAAAATTTTTTTGAAATTTTTTTTGAATTTTTTTTTTCAATTTTTTTTCAATTTTTTTTAAATTTTTTTTTTCTTTTTTTTTGAAATTTTTTTTTAATTTTTTTTTTGAAAATTTTTTTTTTGAAATTTTTTTTTGAAAATTTTTTTTTTGAAATTTTTTTTTTCGAAATATTTTTTGAAATTTTTTTTGAATTTTTTTTTTGAAATTTTTTTTTCGAAATTTTTTTTCGAATTTTTTTTCAATTTTTTTTTTAATTTTTTTTTAAATTTTTTTTTTGAAATTTTTTTAAAATTTTTTTTTGAAATTTTTTTTTTCGAAAATTTTTTTCAATTTTTTTTTTAATTTTTTTTTTCTTTTTTTTTAAATTTTTTTTTGAAAATTTTTTTTTTGAAATTTTTTTTTTCGAAAATTTTTTTGAAATTTTTTTTGAATTTTTTTTTTTTAATTTTTTTTTCGAAATTTTTTTTGAAATTTTTTTTTTTGAAATTTTTTTTTGAAAATTTTTTTTTTTGAAATTTTTTTTTTCGAAAATTTTTTTGAGAATTTTTCTTTTAATTTTTTTTTGAAATTTTTTTTTTCGAAATTTTAATTTTTAATTTTTTTTTTTTAATTTTTTTTTTAAATTTTTTTTAAATTTTTTTTTTGAAAATTTTTTTTTTTGAAATTTTTTTTTTTGAAATTTTTTTTTTAGAAAATATTTTTGAAATTTTTTTTGAATTTTTTTTTGAAATTTTTTTTTCGAAATTTTTTTTCGAATTTTTTTTTCAATTTTTTTTAATTTTTTTTATTTTCTTTTAATTTTTTATTTTTTTTTATATTTTTTAAATTTTTTTTTTGTTTTGAAATTTTTTTTTTGAAAAATTTTTTTTTGAATTTTTTTTTTCGAATTTTTTTTTCGAATTTTTTTTTCAATTTTTTTTTTAAATTTTTTTTTAAAATTTTTTTTTTGAATTTTTTTTAAAATTTTTTTTTTTAAATTTTTTTTTCGAAAATTTTTTTGAAATTTTTTTCGAATTTTTTTTTTAAATTTTTTTTTAAATTTTTTTTTTGAATTTTTTTTTAAATTTTTTTTTTGAAATTTTTTTTTTCGAAAATTTTTTTGAAATTTTTTTTTTCGAAAATTTTTTTGAAATTTTTTTTGAATTTTTTTTTTTCTATTTTTTTTTTCGAAAATTTTTTTGAAATTTTTTTTGAATTTTTTATTTTTAATTTTTTTTTCTTTGAAATTTTTTTTTTGAATTTTCTTTTTGAAAATTTTTTTTTGAAATTTTTTTTAAATTTTTTTTTTTTAAAATTTTTTTTTGAATTTTTTTTTCGAATTTTTTTTTCGAATTTTTTTTCAATTTTTTTTTTAAATTTTATTTTTTGAAAATTTTTTTGAAATTTTTTTTAAATTTTTTTTTTAAATTTTTTTTTCTTGAAAATTTTTTTTTCGAATTCTCTTTTTGAAAATTTTTTTTTGAAATTTTTTTTTCGAAAATTTTTTTGAAATTTTTTTCGAATTTTTTTTTTTGAAATTTTTTTTTCAAAATTTTTTTTCGAATTTTTTTTCAATTTTTTTTTAAATTTTTTTTTAAATTTTTTTTTTGAAATTTTTTTGAAAATTTTTTTTTTAAATTTTTTTTTTTCGAAAATTTTTTTGAAATTTTTTTTGAATTTTTTTTTTTAATTTTTTTTTAAATTTTTTTTTTTAATTTTTTTTTTTGAAATTTTTTGAAAATTTTTTTTTTGAAAATTTTTTTTTTGAAATTTTTTTTTTCGAAATTTTTTTTGAAATTTTTTTTGAATTTTTTTTTTGAAATTTTTTTTTCGAAATTTTTTTTCGAATTTTTTTTCAATTTTTTTTAAAATTTTTTTTTAAATTTTTTTTTTGAAATTTTTTTAAAATTTTTTTTTGAAATTTTTTTTTTCGAAAATTTTTTTCAATTTTTTTTTAATTTTTTTTTTTTTTTTTTTTAAATTTTTTTTAAATTTTTTTTTGAAAATTTTTTTTTTGAAATTTTTTTTTTCGAAAATTTTTTTGAAATTTTTTTTGAATTTTTTTTTTAAATTTTTTTTTCGAAATTTTTTTTGAAATTTTTTTTTTTGAAATTTTTTTTTGAAAATTTTTTTTTTTTGAAATTTTTTTTTTCGAAAATTTTGTTGAGAATTTTTCTTTTAATTTTTTTTTGAAATTTTTTTTTCGAAATTTTTTTTCGAATTTTTTTTTAAATTTTTTTTTAAATTTTTTTTCGAAATTTTTTTTAAATTTTTTTTTTGAAAATTTTTTTTTTTGAAATTTTTTTTTTTGAAATTTTTTTTTTAGAAAATATTTTTGAATTTTTTTTTTAAATTTTTTTTAAAATTTTTTTTCGAAATTTTTTTTAAATTTTTTTTTTGAAAATTTTTTTTTTTGAAATTTTTTTTTTTGAAATTTTTTTTTTAGAAAATATTTTTGAAATTTTTTTTGAATTTTTTTTTTTGAAATTTTTTTTTCGAAATTTTTTTTCGAATTTTTTTTTTCAATTTTTTTTAATTTTTTTTATTTTCTTTTAATTTTTTATTTTTTCTTATATTTTTTAAATTTTTTTTTTGTTTTGAAATTTTTTTTTTGAAAAATTTTTTTTTGAATTTTTTTTTTCGAATTTTTTTTTCGAATTTTTTTTTCAATTTTTTTTAAAAATTTTTTTTTAAAATTTTTTTTTTGAATTTTTTTTTAAATTTTTTTTTGAAATTTTTTTTTTCGAAAATTTTTTTGAATTTTTTTAAAAATTTTTTTTTGAAATTTTTTTTTCGAAAATTTTTTTGAAATTTTTTTCGAATTTTTTTTTTTTATTTTTTTAAAATTTTTTTTTAAATTTTTTTTTTGAAATTTTTTTTTAATTTTTTTTTTGAAAATTTTTTTTTTGAAATTTTTTTTTAGAAAATTTTTTTGAAATTTTTTTTGAATTCTTTTTTTTGAAATTTGTTTTTCGAAATTTTTTTTCGAATTTTTTTTTCAATTTTTTTTTTTAATTTTTCTTTAAATTTTTTTTTGAAATTTTTTTTTGAAATTTTTTTTTTTCGAAAATTTTTTTCAATTTTTTTTAAATTTTTTTTTTTGAAATTTTTTTTTAATTTTTTTTTTGAAAATTTTTTTTTTGAAATTTTTTTTTTCGAAAATTTTTTTGAAATTTTTTTTTTGAAATTTTTTTTTGAAAATTTTTTCTTTTTGAAATTTTTTTTTTCGAAAATTTTGTTGAGAAATTTTTTTTTAATTTTTTTTTTTGAAATTTTTTTTTTCGAAATTTTTTTTCGAATTTTTTTTTAAATTTTTTTTTAAATTTTTTTTTTGAAATTTTTTTTTTCGAAAATTTTTTTGAATTTTTTTTTAAATTTTTTTTGAAATTTTTTTTTCTTGAAAATTTTTTTTTCGAATTTTCTTTTTGAAAATTTTTTTTTGAAATTTTTTTTTCGAAAATTTTTTTGAAATTTTTTTCGAATTTTTTTTTTTAATTTTTTTAAAATTTTTTTTGTAATTTTTTTTTTTGAAATTTTTTTTTAATTTTTTTTTTGAAAATTTTTTTTTTGAAATTTTTTTTTAGAAAATTTTTTTGAAATTTTTTTTGAATTTTTTTTTTTGAAATTTTTTTTTCGAAATTTTTTTTCGAATTTTTTTTTCAATTTTTTTTTTAAATTTTTCTTTAAATTTTTTTTTTGAAATTTTTTTTTAATTTTTTTTTTGAAAATTTTTTTTTTGAAATTTTTTTTTTCGAAAATTTTTTTGAAATTTTTTTTTTGAAATTTTTTTTTGAAAATTTTTTCTTTTTGAATTTTTTTTTTCGAAAATTTTGTTGAGAAATTTTTTTTTAATTTTTTTTTTTGAAATTTTTTTTTTCGAAATTTTTTTTCGAATTTTTTTTAAAATTTTTTTTTAAATTTTTTTTTTGAAATTTTTTTAAAATTTTTTTTTTGAAAATTTTTTTTTTTGAAATTTTTTTTTCGAAATTTTTTTTCGAATTTTTTTTTTCAATTTTTTTTAATTTTTTTTTTTTTTATTTTTTATTTTTTTTTATTTTTTTTAAATTTTTTTTTTATTTTTTTTTGAAATTTTTTTGAAATTTTTTTTTTCGAAAATTTTTTTGAATTTTTTTAAAAAATTTTTTGTCTTGAAAATTTTTTTTTTCGAATTTTCTTTTTGAAAATTTTTTTTGAATTTTTTTAAAAATTTTTTTAAAATTTTTTTTTAATTTTTTATTTTTTTTTATTTTTTTTTAATTTTTTTTTTGTTTTTGAAATTTTTTTTTTGGAAATTTTTTCTGATTTTTTTTTAAATTTTTTTTCTTGAAAATTTTTTTTTCGAATTTTTTTTTCAATTTTTCTTAAAATTTTTTTTTTATTTTTTTTTTGAAATTTTTTTGAATTTTTTTTTTCGAAAATTTTTTTGAAATTTTTTTTTTATTTTTTTTTTGAAATTTTTTTTTTCGAAAATTTTTTTGAAATTTTTTTTTTTAATTTTCTTTTTGAAATTTTTTTTTAAATTTTTTTTTTGAATTTTTTTTAAATTTTTTTTTTATTTTTTTTTTATTTTTTTTTATTTTTTTTTTTATTTTTTATTTTTTTTATTTTTTTTTTAATTTTTTTTTTGTTTTTGAATTTTTTTTTTTGGAAATTTTTTCTGAATTTTTTTTAAATTTTTTTTAAAATTTTTTTTCTTGAAAATTTTTTTTTCGAATTTTTTTTTTCAATTTTTTCAATATTTTTTTTTATTTTTTTTTTTGAAATTTTTTTAAAATTTTTTTTTCGAAATTTTTTTTCGAATTTTTTTTTTAAATTTTCTTTAAAATTTTTTTTTTGAAATTTTTCTTTGAAAATTTTTTTTTTGAAATTTCTTTTTTTCGAAAATTTTTTTGCGAATTTTTTTTAAATTTTTTTTTTGAAATTTTTTTTTTCGAAATTTTTTTTCTAATTTTTTTTTTATTTTTTTTTAAATTTTTTTAAAATTTTTTTTTTGGAAATTTTTTTTCTTGAAATTTTTTTTTTCGAAAACTTTTTTGAAATTTTTTTTAAATTTTTTTTTCGAAAATTTTTTGCGAATTTTCTTTAAATTTTTTTTTTGAACATTTTTTTTTTGAAATTTTTTTTTCGAAAATTTTTTTGAAATTTTTTTTGAATTCTTTTTTTTGAAATTTTTTTTTCGAAATTTTTTTTTGAATTTTTTTTTCAATTTTTTTAAATTTTTTTTTATTTTTCTTTTGAATTTTTTTAAAAAATTTTTTTTATTTTTTTTTTATTTTTTTTTAAATTTTTTTTTGTCTTTGAAATTTTTTCTGAATTTTTTTTCAAACTGTTTTTGAATTTTTTTTTGAAAATATTTTTTAAAAATTTTTTGAAATTTTTTTTGAATTTTTTTTTTGAATTTTTTTTCAATTTTTTTTTTTTAATTTTTTTTTGAAATTTCTTTAAATATTTTTTCTTTGAAAATTTTTTTTGAATTTTCTCTTTGAAAATATTTTTTTTGAAATTTTTTTTAAATTTTTTTCGAATTTTTTTTTTGCAATTTTTTTTTTGAAATTTTTTTTCGAATTTTTTTTTCAATTTTTCTTAAATTTTTTTTTTTTTTTTTTTTAAATTTTTTTGAAATTTTTTTTTTCGAAAATTTTTTTGAAATTTTTTTTTTATTTTTTTTTTGAAATTTTTTTTTCGAAAATTTTTTTGAAATTTTTTTTTTAAATTTTCTTTTTGAAATTTTTTTTTAAATTTTTTTTTTTGAAATTTTATTAATTTTTTTTTGAAATTTTTTTTTTTGAATTTTTTTTACATTTTTTTTTTATTTTTTTTTTATTTTTTTTTATTTTTTTTAAATTTTTTATTTTTTTTATTTTTTTTTTTAATTTTTTTTTTGTTTTTGAATTTTTTTTTTGGAAATTTTTTCTGAATTTTTTTAAATTTTTTTTTAAAATTTTTTTTCTTGAAAATTTTTTTTTCGAATTTTTTTTTTCAATTTTTTTAATATTTTTTTTTTATTTCTTTTTGAAATTTTTTTTAAATTTTTTTTTTTGAAATTTTTTTTTCGAATTTTTTTTTCAATTTTTTTTTTAAATTTTTCTTTAAATTTTTTTTTTGAAATTTTTTTTTGAAATTTTTTTTTTCGAAAATTTTTTTCAATTTTTTTTAAATTTTTTTTTCTTTTTTTTTTTGAAATTTTTTTTTAATTTTTTTTTTGAAAATTTTTTTTTTGAAATTTTTTTTTTCGAAAATTTTTTTGAAAAAATTTTTTTGAAATTTTTTTTTTGAAATTTTTTTTTGAAAATTTTTTTTTTGAAATTTTTTTTTTCGAAAATTTTTTTGAAAATTTTTTTTTTGAAATTTTTTTTTAGAAAATTTTTTTGAAATTTTTTTTGAATTTTTTTTTTTGAAATTTTTTTTTTGAAATTTTTTTTCCAATTTTTTTTTCAATTTTTTTTTTAAATTTTTCTTTAAATTTTTTTTTTGAAATTTTTTTTTTTCGAAAATTTTTTTCAATTTTTTTTAAATTTTTTTTTCTTTTTTTTTTGAAATTTTTTTTTAATTTTTTTTTTGAAAATTTTTTTTTTGAAATTTTTTTTTTCGAAAATTTTTTTGAAATTTTTTTTTTGAAATTTTTTTTTGAAAATTTTTTCTTTTTGAAATTTTTTTTTTCGAAAATTTTGTTGAAAAATTTTTTTTTAATTTTTTTTTTTGAAATTTTTTTTTCGAAATTTTTTTTCGAATTTTTTTTTCAATTTTTTTTTTAAATTTTTCTTTAAATTTTTTTTTTGAAATTTTTTTTTTTCGAAAATTTTTTTCAATTTTTTTTAAATTTTTTTTTTCTTTTTTTTTTTGAAATTTTTTTTAAATTTTTTTTTTGAAAATTTTTTTTTTGAAATTTTTTTTTTCGAAAATTTTTTTGAAATTTTTTTTTTGAAATTTTTTTTTGAAAATTTTTTCTTTTTGAAATTTTTTTTTTCGAAAATTTTGTTGAGAAATTTTTTTTTAATTTTTTTTTTTTAATTTTTTTTTTCGAAATTTTTTTTCGAATTTTTTTTTAAATTTTTTTTTTAATTTTTTTTTTGAAATTTTTTTTAAATTTTTTTTTTGAAAATTTTTTTTTTTGAAATTTTTTTTTCGAAATTTTTTTTCGAATTTTTTTTTCAATTTTTTTTAATTTTTTTTTTTTTTTAATTTTTTATTTTTTTTTATTTTTTTTAAATTTTTTTTTTATTTTTTTTTGAAATTTTTTTGAAATTTTTTTTTTCGAAAATTTTTTTGAATTTTTTTAAAAAATTTTTTGTCTTGAAAATTTTTTTTTTCGAATTTTCTTTTTGAAAATTTTTTTTGAATTTTTTTAAAATTTTTTTTTTAATTTTTTTTTTAATTTTTTATTTTTTTTTATTTTTTTTAAATTTTTTTTTTGTTTTTGAAATTTTTTTTTTGGAAATTTTTTCTGATTTTTTTTAAAATTTTTTTTCTTGAAAATTTTTTTTTCGAATTTTTTTTTCAATTTTTCTTAAAATTTTTTTTTTATTTTTTTTTTGAAATTTTTTTGAATTTTTTTTTTTCGAAAATTTTTTTGAAATTTTTTTTTTATTTTTTTTTTGAAATTTTTTTTTTCGAAAATTTTTTTGAAATTTTTTTTTTAAATTTTCTTTTTGAAATTTTTTTTTAAATTTTTTTTTTGAAATTTTTTTAATTTTTTTTTGAAAATTTTTTTTTTGAATTTTTTTTAATTTTTTTTTTATTTTTTTTTTATTTTTTTTTTATTTTTTTTTTAATTTTTTATTTTTTTAATTTTTTATTTTATTTTTTTTTTGTTTTTGAATTTTTTTTTTTGGAAATTTTTTGAAATTTTTTTTGAATTTTTTTTTTCAATTTTTTTTCAATTTTTTTTTAAATTTTTTTTTGAAATTTCTTTAAATATTTTTTCTTTGAAAATTTTTTTTGAATTTTCTCTTTGAAAATATTTTTTTTGAAATTTTTTTAAAATTTTTTTCGAATTTTTTTTTTTGCAATTTTTTTTTTGAAATTTTTTTTCGAATTTTTTTTTCAATTTTTCTTAAATTTTTTTTTTTTTTTTTTTAATTTTTTTTGAAATTTTTTTTAAAATTTTCTTTTTGAAATTTTTTTTTTAATTTTTTTTTTTGAAATTTTTTTTTTTTTTTTTTGAAAATTTTTTTTTTGAATTTTTTTTAAATTTTTTTTTTATTTTTTTTTTATTTTTTTTTTATTTTTTTTAAATTTTTTATTTTTTTTATTTTTATTTTTATTTTTTTTTTGTTTTTGAATTTTTTTTTTTGGAAATTTTTTCTGAATTTTTTTAAATTTTTTTTTAAATTTTTTTTCTTGAAAATTTTTTTTTCGAATTTTTTTTTCAATTTTTTTAATATTTTTTTTTAATTTTTTTTTGAAATTTTTTTTAAATTTTTTTTTGAAAATTTTTTTTTCGAAATTTTTTTTCGAATTTTTTTTTTAAATTTTTTTTAAATTTTTTTTTTGAAATTTTTCTTTGAAAATTTTTTTTTTGAAATTTCTTTTTTTCGAAAATTTTTTTGCGAATTTTTTTTAAATTTTTTTTTTGAAATTTTTTTTTTCGAAATTTTTTTTCTAATTTTTTTTTTTTCATTTTTTTTTTTATTTTTTTTTTAAATTTTTTTAAAATTTTTTTTTTGGAAATTTTTTTTCTTGAAATTTTTTTTTTCGAAAACTTTTTTGAAATTTTTTTTTTATTTTTTTTCGAAAATTTTTTGCGAATTTTTTTTAAATTTTTTTTTTGAAATTTTTTTTTTCGAAATTTTTTTTCTAATTTTTTTTTTCAATTTTTTTTTTTTTAATTTTTTTAAAATTTTTTTTTTGGAAATTTTTTTTCTTGAAATTTTTTTTTTCGAAAACTTTTTTGAAATTTTTTTTTTGAATTTTTTTTTTTTTTTTTTTAATTTTTTTTTTGAATTTTTTTTTTGAATTTTTTTTTAAATTTTTTTTTTTAATTTTTTTTTTAAATTTTTTTTTTGAAATTTTTTTTTTCGAAAATTTTTTTGAAATTTTTTTTTTTGAAATTTTTTTTTTCGAAATTTTTTTTCGAATTTTTTTAAAAATTTATTTAAAAATTTTTTTTGAAAATTTTTTTTTTTGAAAATTTTTTAATTAAAATTTTTTTTTATTTTTTTTAAAATTTTTTTTTGTCTTTGAAATTTTTCTGAATTTTTTTTAAACTGTTTTTGAAATTTTTTTTTTGAAAATATTTTTTTAAATTTTTTCTTTGAATTTTTTTGAAATTTTTTTTCGATTCTTTTTTTTTTTTAATTTTTTTTTTTGAAATTTTTTTTTTAGAAAATTTTTTTGAAAATTTTTTCAAATTTTTTTTTTGAAATTTTTTTTTTGAAATTTTTTTTTTGAAATTTTTTTTTAATTTTTTTTTTGAAATTTTTTTTTTCGAAAATTTTTTTGAAATTTTTTTTTTGAAATTTTTTTTTGAAAATTTTTTCTTTTTGAAATTTTTTTTTTCGAAAATTTTGTTGAGAAATTTTTTTTTAATTTTTTTTTTTGAAATTTTTTTTTTCGAAATTTTTTTTCGAATTTTTTTTTAAATTTTTTTTTAAATTTTTTTTTTGAAATTTTTTTTTTCGAAAATTTTTTTGAATTTTTTTTTAAATTTTTTTTGAAATTTTTTTTTCTTGAAAATTTTTTTTTCGAATTTTCTTTTTGAAAATTTTTTTTTGAAATTTTTTTTTCGAAAATTTTTTTGAAATTTTTTTCGAATTTTTTTTTTTAATTTTTTTAAAATTTTTTTTGTAATTTTTTTTTTTGAAATTTTTTTTTAATTTTTTTTTTGAAAATTTTTTTTTTGAAATTTTTTTTTAGAAAATTTTTTTGAAATTTTTTTTGAATTTTTTTTTTTGAAATTTTTTTTTCGAAATTTTTTTTCGAATTTTTTTTTCAATTTTTTTTTTAAATTTTTCTTTAAATTTTTTTTTTGAAATTTTTTTTTAATTTTTTTTTTGAAAATTTTTTTTTTGAAATTTTTTTTTTCGAAAATTTTTTTGAAATTTTTTTTTTGAAATTTTTTTTTGAAAATTTTTTCTTTTTGAATTTTTTTTTTCGAAAATTTTGTTGAGAAATTTTTTTTTAATTTTTTTTTTTGAAATTTTTTTTTTCGAAATTTTTTTTCGAATTTTTTTTAAAATTTTTTTTTAAATTTTTTTTTTGAAATTTTTTTAAAATTTTTTTTTTGAAAATTTTTTTTTTTGAAATTTTTTTTTCGAAATTTTTTTTCGAATTTTTTTTTTCAATTTTTTTTAATTTTTTTTTTTTTATTTTTTATTTTTTTTTATTTTTTTTAAATTTTTTTTTTATTTTTTTTTGAAATTTTTTTGAAATTTTTTTTTTCGAAAATTTTTTTGAATTTTTTTAAAAAATTTTTTGTCTTGAAAATTTTTTTTTTCGAATTTTCTTTTTGAAAATTTTTTTTGAATTTTTTTAAAAATTTTTTTAAAATTTTTTTTTAATTTTTTATTTTTTTTTATTTTTTTTTAATTTTTTTTTTGTTTTTGAAATTTTTTTTTTGGAAATTTTTTCTGATTTTTTTTTAAATTTTTTTTCTTGAAAATTTTTTTTTCGAATTTTTTTTTCAATTTTTCTTAAAATTTTTTTTTTATTTTTTTTTTGAAATTTTTTTGAATTTTTTTTTTCGAAAATTTTTTTGAAATTTTTTTTTTATTTTTTTTTTGAAATTTTTTTTTTCGAAAATTTTTTTGAAATTTTTTTTTTTAATTTTCTTTTTGAAATTTTTTTTTAAATTTTTTTTTTGAATTTTTTTTAAATTTTTTTTTTATTTTTTTTTTATTTTTTTTTATTTTTTTTTTTATTTTTTATTTTTTTTATTTTTTTTTTAATTTTTTTTTTGTTTTTGAATTTTTTTTTTTGGAAATTTTTTCTGAATTTTTTTTAAATTTTTTTTAAAATTTTTTTTCTTGAAAATTTTTTTTTCGAATTTTTTTTTTCAATTTTTTCAATATTTTTTTTTATTTTTTTTTTGAAATTTTTTTAAAATTTTTTTTTGAAAATTTTTTTTTCGAAATTTTTTTTCGAATTTTTTTTTTAAATTTTCTTTAAAATTTTTTTTTTGAAATTTTTCTTTGAAAATTTTTTTTTTGAAATTTCTTTTTTTCGAAAATTTTTTTGCGAATTTTTTTTAAATTTTTTTTTTGAAATTT
>OX101819.2:33679240-33691740 GCA_944452925.2 Chrysolina oricalcia
TTTTTTCTGATTTTTTTTAAAATTTTTTTTCTTGAAAATTTTTTTTTCGAATTTTTTTTTCAATTTTTCTTAAAATTTTTTTTTTATTTTTTTTTTGAAATTTTTTTGAATTTTTTTTTTTCGAAAATTTTTTTGAAATTTTTTTTTTATTTTTTTTTTGAAATTTTTTTTTTCGAAAATTTTTTTGAAATTTTTTTTTTAAATTTTCTTTTTGAAATTTTTTTTTAAATTTTTTTTTTGAAATTTTTTTAATTTTTTTTTGAAAATTTTTTTTTGAATTTTTTTTAATTTTTTTTTTATTTTTTTTTTATTTTTTTTTTATTTTTTTTTTAATTTTTTATTTTTTTAATTTTTTATTTTATTTTTTTTTTTGTTTTTGAATTTTTTTTTTTGGAAATTTTTTGAAATTTTTTTTGAATTTTTTTTTTCAATTTTTTTTCAATTTTTTTCTAAATTTTTTTTTGAAATTTCTTTAAATATTTTTTCTTTGAAAATTTTTTTTGAATTTTCTCTTTGAAAATATTTTTTTTGAAATTTTTTTAAAATTTTTTTCGAATTTTTTTTTTTGCAATTTTTTTTTTGAAATTTTTTTTCGAATTTTTTTTTCAATTTTTCTTAAATTTTTTTTTTTTTTTTTTTAATTTTTTTTGAAATTTTTTTTAAAATTTTCTTTTTGAAATTTTTTTTTTAATTTTTTTTTTTGAAATTTTTTTTTTTTTTTTTTGAAAATTTTTTTTTTGAATTTTTTTTAAATTTTTTTTTTATTTTTTTTTTATTTTTTTTTTATTTTTTTTAAATTTTTTATTTTTTTTATTTTTATTTTTATTTTTTTTTTGTTTTTGAATTTTTTTTTTTGGAAATTTTTTCTGAATTTTTTTAAATTTTTTTTTAAATTTTTTTTCTTGAAAATTTTTTTTTCGAATTTTTTTTTCAATTTTTTTAATATTTTTTTTTAATTTTTTTTTGAAATTTTTTTTAAATTTTTTTTTGAAAATTTTTTTTTCGAAATTTTTTTTCGAATTTTTTTTTTAAATTTTTTTTAAATTTTTTTTTTGAAATTTTTCTTTGAAAATTTTTTTTTTGAAATTTCTTTTTTTCGAAAATTTTTTTGCGAATTTTTTTTAAATTTTTTTTTTGAAATTTTTTTTTTCGAAATTTTTTTTCTAATTTTTTTTTTTTCATTTTTTTTTTTATTTTTTTTTTAAATTTTTTTAAAATTTTTTTTTTGGAAATTTTTTTTCTTGAAATTTTTTTTTTCGAAAACTTTTTTGAAATTTTTTTTTTATTTTTTTTCGAAAATTTTTTGCGAATTTTTTTTAAATTTTTTTTTTGAAATTTTTTTTTTCGAAATTTTTTTTCTAATTTTTTTTTTCAATTTTTTTTTTTTTAATTTTTTTAAAATTTTTTTTTTGGAAATTTTTTTTCTTGAAATTTTTTTTTTCGAAAACTTTTTTGAAATTTTTTTTTTGAATTTTTTTTTTTTTTTTTTTAATTTTTTTTTTGAATTTTTTTTTTGAATTTTTTTTTAAATTTTTTTTTTTAATTTTTTTTTTAATTTTTTTTTTGAAATTTTTTTTTTCGAAAATTTTTTTGAAATTTTTTTTTTTGAAATTTTTTTTTTCGAAATTTTTTTTCGAATTTTTTTAAAAATTTATTTAAAAATTTTTTTTGAAAATTTTTTTTTTTGAAAATTTTTTAATTAAAATTTTTTTTTATTTTTTTTAAAATTTTTTTTTGTCTTTGAAATTTTTCTGAATTTTTTTTAAACTGTTTTTGAAATTTTTTTTTTGAAAATATTTTTTTAAATTTTTTCTTTGAATTTTTTTGAAATTTTTTTTCGATTCTTTTTTTTTTTTAATTTTTTTTTTTGAAATTTTTTTTTTAGAAAATTTTTTTGAAAATTTTTTCAAATTTTTTTTTTGAAATTTTTTTTTTGAAATTTTTTTTTTGAAATTTTTTTTTAATTTTTTTTTGAAATTTTTTTAATTTTTTTTGAAAAATTTTTTTTTTCAATTTTTTTTTAAATTTTTTTAAAATTTTTTTTTGAATTTTTTTTAAATTTTTTTTTTTTTTTTTTTATTTTTTTTTTTTTTTTTTTGTCTTTGAAATTTATTCTGAATTTTTTTGAATTTTTTTGAAATTTTTTTTTTTTAATTTTTTTTTTCGAAAATTTTTTTGAAATTTTTTTCAATTTTTTTTTTGAAATTTTTTTTTTTATTTTTTTTGAAATTTTTTTTTAAATTTTCTTTTTGAAATTTTTTTTAAAATTTTTTTTTGAAATTTTTTTAATTTTTTTTTTTGAAAATTTTTTTTTTTGAATTTTTTTTAAAATTTTTTTTTATTTTTTTAAATTTTTTTGAAATTTTTTATTTTTTTTATTTTTTTTTGTTTTTGAAATTTTTTTTTTGGAAATTTTTTCTGAATTTTTTTTAAATTTTTTTTTTAATTTTTTTTTCTTGAAAATATTTTTTCGAATTTTTTTTTTCAATTTTTTAAAAAAAAAATTTTTCATTTTTCTTTTGAAATTTTTTTCAAATTTTTTTTTTGAAAATTTTTTTTTCGAAATTTTTTTTCGAATTTTTTTAAAAAATTTTTTTAAATTTTTTTTTTAAATTTTTTTTTTTATTTTTTTTAAATTTTTTTTCTTGAAATTTTTTTTTTCAAAAACTTTTTTGAAATTTTTTTTTTATTTTTTTTTCGAAAATTTTTTCGAATTTTTTTTAAATTTTTTTTTTGAAATTTTTTTTTAAATTTTTTTTTAATTTTTTTTTTGAAAATTTTTTTTTGAATTTTTTAAAATTTTTTTTTTTTTTTTTATTTTTAATTTTTTTATTTTTTTTTATTTTTTTTTGTTTTTGAATTTTTTTTTGGAAATTTTTTCTGAATTTTTTTTTAATTTTTTTTTTATTTTTTATCTTGAAAATTTTTTTTTCGAATTTTTTTTTTCAATTTTTTTAAATTTTTTTTTTTGAAATTTTTTTAAATTTTTTTTTTGAAAATTTTTTTTTCGAAATTTTTTTTCGAATTTTTTTTTAAATTTTTTTAAAAATTTTTTTTTGAAAATTTTTTTTTTGAAATTTTTTTTTGAAAATCTTTTTTTTTGAAATTTTTTTTTTCGAAATTTTTTTTGATTTTTTTTTTAAATTTTTTTTTTCAATTTTTTAAAAAAATTTTTTTTTTTTGAAATTTTTTTTTTCGAAAATATTTTTGAAATTTTTTTTTCGAAATTTTTTTTCGAATTTTTTTTTTCAATTTTTTTTAAATTTTTTTTTATTTTCTTTTAATTTTTTATTTTTTTTTATTTTTTTTAAATTTTTTTTTTGTTTTGAAATTTTTTTTTTGAAAAATTTTTTTTTTAATTTTTTTTTTCGAATTTTTACTTCGATTTTTTTTTTCAATTTTTTTTTAAATTTTTTTTTTTAAATTTTTTTTTTAATTTTTTTTTGAAATTTTTTTTTCTTGAAAATTTTTTTTTCGAATTTTCTTTTTGAAATTTTTTTTTTCGAAAATTTTTTTGAAATTTTTTTCGAATTTTTTTTTAAATTTTTTTTTTAATTTTTTTTTTTAATTTTTTTTTTGAAATTTTTTTTAAATTTTTTTTTTGAAAATTTTTTTTTTGAAATTTTTTTTTTCGAAAATTTTTTTGAAATTTTTTTTGAATTTTTTTTTTTGAAATTTTTTTTTCGAAATTTTTTTTCGAATTTTTTTTTCAATTTTTTTTAAAAATTTTTCTTTAAATTTTTTTTTTGAAATTTTTTTAAAATTTCTTTTTGAAATTTTTTTTTTTCGAAAATTTTTTTCAATTTTTTTTAAATTTTTTTTTTCTTTTTTTTTTTGAAATTTTTTTTTAATTTTTTTTTTTGAAAATTTTTTTTTTGAAATTTTTTTTTTCGAAAATTTTTTCGAAATTTTTTTTGAAATTTTTTTTTTGAAATTTTTTTTTGAAAATTTTTTCTTTTTGAAATTTTTTTTTTCGAAAATTTTGTTGAGAAATTTTTTTTTAATTTTTTTTTTTAAATTTTTTTTTTCGAAATTTTTTTTCGAATTTTTTTTAAAATTTTTTTTAAATTTTTTTTTTGAAATTTTTTTTAAATTTTTTTTTTGAAAATTTTTAATTTTTTTTATTTTTTTTTTATTTTTTTTTGTTTTTGAATTTTTTTTTTGGAAATTTTTTTAAATTTTTTTTTTTAATTTTTTTTGAATTTTTTCTAAAATTTTTTTTTATTTTTTTAAATTTTTTTGAAATTTTTTATTTTTTTTATTTTTTTTTGTTTTTGAAATGTTTTTTTTTGGAAATTTTTTCTGAATTTTTTTAAAATTTTTTTTCAAATTTTTTTTTCTTGAAAATTTTTTTTCGAATTTTTTTTTTCAATTTAAAAAAAAAAAAATTTTTCATTTTTCTTTTGAAATTTTTTTCAAATTTTTTTTTTGAAAATTTTTTTTTCGAAATTTTTTTTCGAATTTTTTAAAAAATTTTTTTTTAAATTTTTTTTTAAATTTTTTTTTTTTATTTTTTTAAAATTTTTTTTCTTGAAATTTTTTTTTTCAAAAACTTTTTTGAAATTTTTTTTTTATTTTTTTTTCGAAAATTTTTTCGAATTTTTTTAAAATGTTTTTTTTGAAATTTTTTTTTAAATTTTTTTTTAATTTTTTTTTTGAAAATTTTTTTTTTGAATTTTTTTAAAATTTTTTTTTTTTTTATTTTTTTTTTTTTTATTTTTTTATTTTTTTTTATTTTTTTTTGTTTTAGAATTTTTTTTTGAAAATTTTTTCTGAATTTTTTTTAAATTTTTTTTTTATTTTTTTTTTGAAATTTTTTTAATTGTTTTTTGAAAATTTTTTTTTTGAATTTTTTTTAAATTTTTTTTTTATTTTTTTTTATTTTTTTTTTTTTTTTTTTTAATTTTTTATTTTTTTTATTTTTTTTTAATTTTTTTTTTGTTTTTGAATTTTTTTTTTTGGAAATTTTTTCTGAATTTTTTTAAAATTTTTTTTAAAATTTTTTTTCTTGAAAATTTTTTTTTCGAATTTTTTTTTTCAATTTTTTTAATATTTTTTTTTTATTTTTTTTTGAAATTTTTTTTAAATTTTTTTTTGAAAATTTTTTTTTCGAAATTTTTTTTCGAATTTTTTTTTAAAATTTTTTTTAAAATTTTTTTTTTGAAATTTTTCTTTGAAAATTTTTTTTTTGAAATTTCTTTTTTTCGAAAATTTTTTTGCGAATTTTTTTAAAATTTTTTTTTTGAAATTTTTTTTTTCGAAATTTTTTTTCTAATTTTTTTTTTATTTTTTTTTTAATTTTTTTAAAAATTTTTTTTTGGAAATTTTTTTTCTTGAAATTTTTTTTTTCGAAAATTTTTTTGAAATTTTTTTCAATTTTTTTTTTGAAATTTTTTTTTTTAAATTTTTTTGAAATTTTTTTTTAAATTTTCTTTTTGAAATTTTTTTTTAAATTTTTTTTTTGGAATTTTTTTAATTTTTTTTTTTGAAAATTTTTTTTTTTGAATTTTTTCTAAAATTTTTTTTTATTTTTTTAAATTTTTTTGAAATTTTTTATTTTTTTTATTTTTTTTTGTTTTTGAAATTTTTTTTTTGGAAATTTTTTCTGAATTTTTTTTAAATTTTTTTTAAAATTTTTTTTTCTTGAACATTTTTTTTCGAATTTTTTTTTTCAATTTTTTAAAAAAATTTTTTTTCATTTTTCTTTTGATATTTTTTTCAAATTTTTTTTTTGAAAATTTTTTTTTCGAAATTTTTTTTCGAATTTTTTTAAAAATTTTTTTTTAAATTTTTTTTAAAAATTTTTTTTTTTATTTTTTTTTAATTTTTTTTCTTGAAATTTTTTTTTTCAAAAACTTTTTTGAAATTTTTTTTTTATTTTTTTTTCGAAAATTTTTTCGAATTTTTTTGAAATTTTTTTTTTGAAATTTTTTTTTTCGAAATTTTTTTTCTAATTTTTTTTTTCAATTTTTTTTTTTTTTTTAATTTTTTTAAAATTTTTTTTTTGGAAATTTTTTTTCTTGAAATTTTTTTTTTCGAAAACTTTTTTGAAATTTTTTTTTTTAATTTTTTTTTCGAAAATTTTTCGAATTTTTTTAAATTTTTTTTTTGAATTTTTTTTTTTTTAAATTTTTTTTTTGAATTTTTTTTTTGAATTTTTTTTTAAATTTTTTTTCAAATTTTTTTTTTTAATTTTTTTTTTGAAATATTTTTTTTTGAAAATTTTTTAATTTTTTTTTTAATTTTTTTTTCTTGAAAATTTTTTTTTCGATTTTTTTTTTCAATTTTTTTTTAAATTTTTTTTTATTTTTTTTTTGAATTTTTTTAAATTTTTTTTAATTTTTTTTTAAATTTTTTTTTGTCTTTGAAATTTTTCTGAATTTTTTTAAACTGTTTTTGAAATTTTTTTTTTGAAAATATTTTTTAAAATTTTTTCTTTGAATTTTTTTGAAATTTTTTTTCGATTCTTTTTTTTTTTTATTTTTTTTTTTGGAATTTTTTTTTTAGAAAATTTTTTTGAAAATTTTTTCAAATTTTTTTTTTGAAATTTTTTTTTTGAAATTTTTTTTTTGAAATTTTTTTTAAATTTTTTTTTGAATTTCTTTTAAATTTTTTTTTTATTTTTTTTTATTTTTTTAAATTTTTTTTGTCTTTGAAATTTATTCTGAATTTTTTTGAATTTTTTTGAAATTTTTTTTTTTTAATTTTTTTTTTCGAAAATTTTTTTGAAATTTTTTTCAATTTTTTTTTTGAAATTTTTTTTTTTAATTTTTTTGAAATTTTTTTTTAAATTTTCTTTTTGAAATTTTTTTTTAAATTTTTTTAATTTTTTTTTTTGGAAAATTTTTTTTTTGAATTTTTTCTAAAATTTTTTTTTATTTTTTTAAATTTTTTTGAAATTTTTTATTTTTTTTATTTTTTTTTGTTTTTGAAATTTTTTTTTTGGAAATTTTTTCTGAATTTTTTTTAAATTTTTTTTCAAATTTTTTTTTCTTGAAAATTTTTTTTCGAATTTTTTTTTTCAATTTTAAAAAAAAAAAATTTTTCATTTTTCTTTTGAAATTTTTTTCAAATTTTTTTTTTGAAAATTTTTTTTTCGAAATTTTTTTTCGAATTTTTTTAAAAAATTTTTTTTAAATTTTTTTTTAAATTTTTTTTTTTTATTTTTTTTAAATTTTTTTTCTTGAAATTTTTTTTTTCAAAAACTTTTTTGAAATTTTTTTTTTTTTTTTTCGAAAATTTTTTCGATTTTTTTTTAAATTTTTTTTTTGAAATTTTTTTTAAATTTTTTTTAATTTTTTTTTTGAAAATTTTTTTTTTGAATTTTTTTAAAATTTTTTTTTTTTTATTTATTTTTTTTTTTTTTTTTTTATTTTTTTTTATTTTTTTTTTGTTTTTGAAATTTTTTTTTAAATTTTTTTTTTGAAATTTTTTTAATTTTTTTTTTTGAAAATTTTTTTTTTTGAATTTTTTCTAAAATTTTTTTTTATTTTTTTAAATTTTTTTGAAATTTTTTTTATTTTTTTTTGTTTTTGAAATTTTTTTTTTGGAAATTTTTTCTGAATTTTTTTAAAATTTTTTTTAAAATTTTTTTTTCTTGAACATTTTTTTTCGAATTTTTTTTTTCAATTTTTTTAAAAAAATTTTTTTCATTTTTCTTTTGATATTTTTTTCAAATTTTTTTTTTAAAAATTTTTTTTTAAATTTTTTTTAAAAATTTTTTTTTTTATTTTTTTTTAATTTTTTTTCTTGAAATTTTTTTTTTCAAAAACTTTTTTGAAATTTTTTTTTAATTTTTTTTTCGAAAATTTTTTCGAATTTTTTTTAAATTTTTTTTTTGAAATTTTTTTTTTCGAAATTTTTTTTCTAATTTTTTTTTTCAATTTTTTTTTTTTTTTAAATTTTTTTAAAATTTTTTTTTTGGAAATTTTTTTTCTTGAAATTTTTTTTTTCGAAAACTTTTTTGAAATTTTTTTTTTAATTTTTTTTTCGAAAATTTTTCGAATTTTTTTTAATTTTTTTTTTGAATTTTTTTTTTTTTAATTTTTTTTTTGAATTTTTTTTTTGAATTTTTTTTTAAATTTTTTTTTTGAAATTTTTTTTTTTTATTTTTTTTTTGAAATTTTTTTTTTCGAAAATTTTTTTGAAATTTTTTTTTTTGAAATTTTTTTTTTCGAAATTTTTTTTCGAATTTTTTTAAAAATTTATTTAAAATTTTTTTTTGAAAATTTTTTTTTTTGAAAATTTTTTAATTTTTTTTTTAATTTTTTTTTCTTGAAAATTTTTTTTTCGATTTTTTTTTTCAATTTTTTTTTAAATTTTTTTTTATTTTTTTTTTGAATTTTTTTAAATTTTTTTAAATTTTTTTTTAAATTTTTTTTTGTCTTTGAAATTTTTCTGAATTTTTTTTAAACTGTTTTTGAAATTTTTTTTTTGAAAATATTTTTTAAAATTTTTTCTTTGAATTTTTTTGAAATTTTTTTTCGATTCTTTTTTTTTTTTATTTTTTTTTTTGGAATTTTTTTTTTAGAAAATTTTTTTGAAAATTTTTTCAAATTTTTTTTTTGAAATTTTTTTTTTGAAATTTTTTTTTTGAAATTTTTTTTTAATTTTTTTTTTGAAATTTTTTTAATTTTTTTTGAAAAATTTTTTTTTTCAATTTTATTTAAAATTTTTTTTAAATTTTTTTTTGAATTTCTTTTAAATTTTTTTTTTATTTTTTTTTATTTTTTTAAATTTTTTTTGTCTTTGAAATTTATTCTGAATTTTTTTGAATTTTTTTGAAATTTTTTTTTTTTTAATTTTTTTTTTCGAAAATTTTTTTGAAATTTTTTTCAATTTTTTTTTTGAAATTTTTTTTTTTAATTTTTTTGAAATTTTTTTTTAAATTTTCTTTTTGAAATTTTTTTTTAAATTTTTTTAATTTTTTTTTTTGGAAAATTTTTTTTTTGAATTTTTTCTAAAATTTTTTTTTATTTTTTTAAATTTTTTTGAAATTTTTTATTTTTTTTATTTTTTTTTGTTTTTGAAATTTTTTTTTTGGAAATTTTTTCTGAATTTTTTTTAAATTTTTTTTCAAATTTTTTTTTCTTGAAAATTTTTTTTCGAATTTTTTTTTTCAATTTTAAAAAAAAAAAATTTTTCATTTTTCTTTTGAAATTTTTTTCAAATTTTTTTTTTGAAAATTTTTTTTTCGAAATTTTTTTTCGAATTTTTTTAAAAAATTTTTTTTAAATTTTTTTTTAATTTTTTTTTTTTTATTTTTTTTAAATTTTTTTTCTTGAAATTTTTTTTTTCAAAAACTTTTTTGAAATTTTTTTTTTTTTTTTTCGAAAATTTTTTCGAATTTTTTTTAAATTTTTTTTTTGAAATTTTTTTTAAATTTTTTTTTAATTTTTTTTTTGAAAATTTTTTTTTTGAATTTTTTTAAAATTTTTTTTTTTTTTTTTTTTTTTTTTTTTTTTTATTTTTTTATTTTTTTTTATTTTTTTTTTGTTTTTGAATTTTTTTTTGGAAATTTTTTCTGAATTTTTTTTAAATTTTTTTTTATTTTTTTTCTTGAAAATTTTTTTTTCGAATTTTTTTTTTCAATTTTTTTAAATTTTTTTTTTTGAAATTTCTTTAAATTTTTTTTTTGAAAATTTTTTTTTCGAAATTTTTTTTCGAATTTTTTTTAAAATTTTTTTTAAAATTTTTTTTTGAAAATTTTTTTTTGAAATTTTTTTTTGAAAATTTTTTTTTTGAAATTTTTTTTTTCGAAATTTTTTTTGAGTTTTTTTTTAAATTTTTTTTTTCAATTTTTTAAAAAAATTTTTTTTTTTGAAATTTTTTTTTTCGAAGATTTTTTTGAAATTTTTTTTTTGAAATTTTTTTTTGAAAATTTTTTCTTTTTGAAATTTTTTTTTTCGAAAATTTTGTTGAGAAATTTTTTTTTAATTTTTATTTTTGAAATTTTTTTTTTTCGAAATTTTTTTTCGAATTTTTTTTTAAATTTTTTTTTTGAAATTTTTTTTTTGAAATTTTTTTTAAATTTTTTTTTTGAAAATTTTTTTTTTTGAAATTTTTTTTTCGAAATTTTTTTTCGAATTTTTTTTTTCAATTTTTTTTAATTTTTTTTTTTTTTAATTTTTTATTTTTTTTTATTTTTTTTAAATTTTTTTTTTATTTTTTTTTGAAATTTTTTTTTTCGAAAATTTTTTTGAATTTTTTTAAAAAATTTTTTGTCTTGAAAATTTTTTTTTTTCGAATTTTCTTTTTGAAAATTTTTTTTGAATTTTTTTAAAAATTTTTTTAAAATTTTTTTTTAATTTTTTATTTTTTTTTTTTTTTTTATTTTTTTTTTGTTTTTGAAATTTTTTTTTTGGAAATTTTTTCTGATTTTTTTTAAAATTTTTTTTCTTGAAAATTATTTTTTCGAATTTTTTTTTCAATTTTTCTTAAAAATTTTTTTTTATTTTTTTTTGAAATTTTTTTTTTCGAAAATTTTTTTTGAAATTTTTTTTTTATTTTTTTTTTGAAATTTTTTTTTTCGAAAATTTTTTTTGAAATTTTTTTTTTAAATTTTCTTTTTGAAATTTTTTTTTAAATTTTTTTTTTTGAAATTTTTTTAATTGTTTTTTGAAAATTTTTTTTTTGAATTTTTTTTAAATTTTTTTTTTATTTTTTTTTTATTTTTTTTTATTTTTATTTTTATTTTTTATTTTTTTTATTTTTTTTAAATTTTTTTATCGTTTTTGAATTTTTTTTTTTGGAAATTTTTTCTGAATTTTTTTTAAATTTTTTTTAAAATTTTTTTTCTTGAAAATTTTTTTTTTTT
The DNA here is from genome assembly GCA_944452925.2 of Chrysolina oricalcia. Lineage (NCBI taxonomy): Eukaryota > Metazoa > Arthropoda > Insecta > Coleoptera > Chrysomelidae > Chrysolina > Chrysolina oricalcia. The sequence goes on from OX101819.2 coordinate 33,690,057, forward strand.
ATTTTTCAATTTTTTTAATATTTTTTTTTTATTTTTTTTTTGAAATTTTTTTTAAATTTTTTTTTGAAAATTTTTTTTTCGAAATTTTTTTTCGAATTTTTTTTTTAAATTTTTTTAAAATTTTTTTTTTGAAATTTTTCTTTGAAAATTTTTTTTTTGAAATTTCTTTTTTTCGAAAATTTTTTTGCGAATTTTTTTTAAATTTTTTTTTGAAATTTTTTTTTTCGAAATTTTTTTTCTAATTTTTTTTTTATTTTTTTTTTAATTTTTTTAAAATTTTTTTTTTGGAAATTTTTTTTCTTGAAATTTTTTTTTCGAAAACTTTTTTGAAATTTTTTTTAAATTTTTTTTTCGAAAATTTTTTGCGAATTTTTTTTAAATTTTTTTTTGAATTTTTTTTAAATTTTTTTTTCATTTTTTTTTATTTTTTTTTAATTTTTTTTGTCTTTGAAATTTATTCTGAATTTTTTTGAATTTTTTTGAAATTTTTTTTTTTTAAATTTTTTTTTTCGAAAATTTTTTTGAAATTTTTTTCAATTTTTTTTTTGAAATTTTTTTTTAAATTTTCTTTTTGAAATTTTTTTTTAAATTTTTTTTTTGAAATTTTTTAAATTTTTTTTTTGAAAATTTTTTTTTCGAAATTTTTTTCGAATTTTTTTAAAAAATTTTTTTTAAATTTTTTTTAAAATTTTTTTTTTTTATTTTTTTTAAATTTTTTTTCTTGAATTTTTTTTTTCAAAAACTTTTTTGAAATTTTTTTTTATTTTTTTTTCGAAAATTTTTTCGAATTTTTTTTAAATTTTTTTTTTGAATTTTTTTTTTAAATTTTTTTAAAATTTTTTTTTGAAAATTTTTTTTTTGAATTTTTTTAAAATTTTTTTTTTTTTTAATTTTTTTTTTATTTTTTATTTTTTTATTTTTTTTTATTTTTTTTTTGTTTTTGAATTTTTTTTTGGAAATTTTTTCTGAATTTTTTTTAAATTTTTTTTTTATTTTTTTTCTTGAAAATTTTTTTTTCAATTTTTCTTAAATTTTTTTTTTTTTTTTTTAATTTTTTTGAAATTTTTTTTTAAATTTTCTTTTTGAAATTTTTTTTTAAATTTTTTTTTTTGAAATTTTTTTTATTTTTTTTTGAATTTTTTTTAAATTTTTTTTTTATTTTTTTTTTATTTTTTTTTTATTTTTTTTAAATTTTTATTTTTTTTATTTTTATTTTTATTTTTTTTTTGTTTTTGAATTTTTTTTTTTGGAAATTTTTTCTGAATTTTTTTAAATTTTTTTTTAAAATTTTTTTTCTTGAAAATTTTTTTTTCGAATTTTTTTTTCAATTTTTTTAATATTTTTTTTTAATTTTTTTTTGAAATTTTTTTTAAATTTTTTTTTGAAAATTTTTTTTTCGAAATTTTTTTTCGAATTTTTTTTTTAATTTTTTTTAAATTTTTTTTTTTGAAATTTTTTTTATTTTTTTTTGAATTTTTTTTAAATTTTTTTTTTATTTTTTTTTTATTTTTTTTTATTTTTTTTAAATTTTTATTTTTTTTATTTTTATTTTTATTTTTTTTTTGTTTTTGAATTTTTTTTTTGGAAATTTTTTCTGAATTTTTTTAAATTTTTTTTTTAAATTTTTTTTCTTGAAAATTTTTTTTTCGAATTTTTTTTTCAATTTTTTTAATATTTTTTTTTA
>OX101819.2:33696740-33699240 GCA_944452925.2 Chrysolina oricalcia
TTTTTTTTTTAAATTTTTTTTTTGAATTTTTTTTTTGAATTTTTTTTTAAATTTTTTTTTTGAAATTTTTTTTTTAAATTTTTTTTTTGAAATTTTTTTTTCGAAAATTTTTTTGAAATTTTTTTTTTTGAAATTTTTTTTTTCGAAATTTTTTATCGAATTTTTTTAAAAATTTATTTAAAATTTTTTTTTGAAAATTTTTTTTTTTGAAAATTTTTTAATTTTTTTTTTAATTTTTTTTTCTTGAAAATTTTTTTTTCGATTTTTTTTTCAATTTTTTTTTAAATTTTTTTTTATTTTTTTTTTGAATTTTTTTAAATTTTTTTTAATTTTTTTTTAAATTTTTTTTTGTCTTTGAAATTTTTCTGAATTTTTTTTAAACTGTTTTTGAAATTTTTTTTTTGAAAATATTTTTTAAAATTTTTTCTTTGAATTTTTTTGAAATTTTTTTTCGATTCTTTTTTTTTTTATTTTTTTTTTTGGAATTTTTTTTTTAGAAAATTTTTTTGAAAATTTTTTCAAATTTTTTTTTTTGAAATTTTTTTTTTGAAATTTTTTTTTTGAAATTTTTTTTTAATTTTTTTTTTGAAATTTTTTTAATTTTTTTTGACAAATTTTTTTTTTCAATTTTATTTTAAATTTTTTTTTGAATTTCTTTTAAATTTTTTTTTTATTTTTTTTTATTCTTTTAAATTTTTTTTGTCTTTGAAATTTATTCTGAATTTTTTTGAATTTTTTTGAAATTTTTTTTTTTAAATTTTTTTTTTCGAAAATTTTTTTGAAATTTTTTTCAATTTTTTTTTTGAAATTTTTTTTTTTTAATTTTTTTGAAATTTTTTTTTAAATTTTCTTTTTGAAATTTTTTTTTAAATTTTTTTAATTTTTTTTTTTTTAAATTTTTTTTTTTGAATTTTTTCTAAAATTTTTTTTTATTTTTTTAAATTTTTTTGAAATTTTTTATTTTTTTTATTTTTTTTTGTTTTTGAAATTTTTTTTTTGGAAATTTTTTCTGAATTTTTTTAAAATTTTTTTTCAAATTTTTTTTTCTTGAAAATTTTTTTTCGAATTTTTTTTTCAATTTAAAAAAAAAAAATTTTTCATTTTTCTTTTGAAATTTTTTTCAAATTTTTTTTTTGAAAATTTTTTTTTCGAAATTTTTTTTCGAATTTTTTTAAAAAATTTTTTTAAAATTTTTTTTTAATTTTTTTTTTGAAAATTTTTTTTTTGAATTTTTTTAAAATTTTTTTTTTTTTTATTTTTTTTTTTTTTTTTATTTTTTTATTTTTTTTTATTTTTTTTTGTTTTTGAATTTTTTTTTGGAAATTTTTTCTGAATTTTTTTTAAATTTTTTTTTTATTTTTTTTCTTGAAAATTTTTTTTTCGAATTTTTTTTTTCAATTTTTTTAAATTTTTTTTTTTGAAATTTCTTGAAATTTTTTTTTTGAAAATTTTTTTTTCGAAATTTTTTTTCGAATTTTTTTTTAAATTTTTTTTAAAATTTTTTTTTGAAAATTTTTTTTTTGAAATTTTTTTTTGAAAATTTTTTTTTTTATTTTTTTTTTTGGAATTTTTTTTTTAGAAAATTTTTTTGAAAATTTTTTCAAATTTTTTTTTTGAAATTTTTTTTTTGAAATTTTTTTTTAATTTTTTTTTTGAAATTTTTTTAATTTTTTTTGAAAAATTTTTTTTTTCAATTTTATTTTAAATTTTTTTTTAATTTTTTTTTGAAATTTTTTTTAAATTTTTTTTTGAAAATTTTTTTTTCGAAATTTTTTTTCGAATTTTTTTTTTAATTTTTTTTAAATTTTTTTTTTGAAATTTTTCTTTGAAAATTTTTTTTTTGAAATTTCTTTTTTTCGAAAATTTTTTTGCGAATTTTTTTTAAATTTTTTTTTTGAAATTTTTTTTTTCGAAATTTTTTTTCAAATTTTTTTTTTTCATTTTTTTTTTATTTTTTTTTAAATTTTTTTAAAATTTTTTTTTTGGAAATTTTTTTTCTTGAAATTTTTTTTTTCGAAAACTTTTTTGAAATTTTTTTTTTATTTTTTTTCGAAAATTTTTTGCGAATTTTTTTTAAATTTTTTTTTTGAAATTTTTTTTTTCGAAATTTTTTTTCTAATTTTTTTTTTCAATTTTTTTTTTTTTTAATTTTTTTAAAATTTTTTTTTTGGAAATTTTTTTTCTTGAAATTTTTTTTTTCGAAAACTTTTTTGAAATTTTTTTTTTGAATTTTTTTTTTTTTTTTTTAATTTTTTTTTTGAATTTTTTTTTTGAATTTTTTTTTAAATTTTTTTTTTTAAATTTTTTTTTAAAATTTTTTTTTTGAAATTTTTTTTTTCGAAAATTTTTTTGAAATTTTTTTTTTTGAAATTTTTTTTTTCGAAATTTTTTTTCGAATTTTTTGAAAAATTTATTTAAAAATTTTTTTTGAAAATTTTTTTTTTTTGAAAATTTTTTAATTAAAATTTTTTTTTATTTTTTTTAAATTTTTTTTTGTCTT
>OX101819.2:33701740-33761740 GCA_944452925.2 Chrysolina oricalcia
TTTTTAAATTTTTTTGAAATTTTTTATTTTTTTTATTTTTTTTTGTTTTTGAAATGTTTTTTTTTGGAAATTTTTTCTGAATTTTTTTAAAATTTTTTTTCAAATTTTTTTTTCTTGAAAATTTTTTTTCGAATTTTTTTTTTCAATTTTTTAAAAAAAAAATTTTTCATTTTTCTTTTGAAATTTTTTTCAAATTTTTTTTTTGAAAATTTTTTTTTCGAAATTTTTTTTCGAATTTTTTAAAAAAATTTTTTTTAAATTTTTTTTTAAATTTTTTTTTTTTATTTTTTTAAAATTTTTTTTCTTGAAATTTTTTTTTTCAAAAACTTTTTTGAAATTTTTTTTTTATTTTTTTTTCGAAAATTTTTTCGAATTTTTTTAAAATGTTTTTTTTGAAATTTTTTTTTAAATTTTTTTTTAATTTTTTTTTTGAAAATTTTTTTTTTGAATTTTTTTAAAATTTTTTTTTTTTTTATTTTTTTTTTTTTATTTTTTTATTTTTTTTTATTTTTTTTTGTTTTAGAATTTTTTTTTGAAAATTTTTTCTGAATTTTTTTTAAATTTTTTTTTTATTTTTTTTTTTGAAATTTTTTTAATTGTTTTTTGAAATTTTTTTTTTTGAATTTTTTTTAAATTTTTTTTCGATTCTTTTTTTTTTTATTTTTTTTTTTGGAATTTTTTTTTTAGAAAATTTTTTTGAAAATTTTTTCAAATTTTTTTTTTTGAAATTTTTTTTTTGAAATTTTTTTTTTTAAATTTTTTTTTAATTTTTTTTTTGAAATTTTTTTAATTTTTTTTGAAAAATTTTTTATTTCAATTTTATTTTAAATTTTTTTTAAATTTTTTTTTGAATTTCTTTTAAATTTTTTTTTTATTTTTTTTTATTCTTTTAAATTTTTTTTGTCTTTGAAATTTATTCTGAATTTTTGAATTTTTTTGAAATTTTTTTTTTTTAATTTTTTTTTTCGAAAATTTTTTTGAAATTTTTTTCAATTTTTTTTTTGAAATTTTTTTTTTTTAATTTTTTTGAAATTTTTTTTTAAATTTTCTTTTTGAAATTTTTTTTTAAATTTTTTTAATTTTTTTTTTTTTAAATTTTTTTTTTTGAATTTTTTCTAAAATTTTTTTTTATTTTTTTAAATTTTTTTGAAATTTTTTATTTTTTTTATTTTTTTTTGTTTTTGAAATTTTTTTTTTGGAAATTTTTTCTGAATTTTTTTTAAATTTTTTTTCAAATTTTTTTTTCTTGAAAATTTTTTTTCGAATTTTTTTTTTCAATTTAAAAAAAAAAAAATTTTTCATTTTTCTTTTGAAATTTTTTTCAAATTTTTTTTTTGAAAATTTTTTTTTCGAAATTTTTTTTCGAATTTTTTTAAAAAATTTTTTTAAAATTTTTTTTTAAATTTTTTTTTTTTATTTTTTTTAAATTTTTTTTCTTGAAATTTTTTTTTTCAAAAACTTTTTTGAAATTTTTTTTTTTTTTTTTTCGAAAATTTTTTCGAATTTTTTTTAAATTTTTTTTTTTAAATTTTTTTAAAATTTTTTTTAAATTTTTTTTTGAAAATTTTTTTTTTGAATTTTTTTAAAATTTTTTTTTTTTTTATTTTTTTTTTTTTTTTTATTTTTTTATTTTTTTTTATTTTTTTTTTGTTTTTGAATTTTTTTTTGGAAATTTTTTCTGAATTTTTTTTAAATTTTTTTTTTATTTTTTTTCTTGAAAATTTTTTTTTCGAATTTTTTTTTTCAATTTTTTTAAATTTTTTTTTTTTGAAATTTCTTGAAATTTTTTTTTTGAAAATTTTTTTTTCGAAATTTTTTTTCGAATTTTTTTTTAAATTTTTTTTTAAATTTTTTTTTGAAAATTTTTTCGAATTTTTTTTTTCAATTTTTTAAAAAAAAAATTTTTCATTTTTCTTTTGAAATTTTTTTCAAATTTTTTTTTTGAAAATTTTTTTTTCGAAATTTTTTTTCGAATTTTTTAAAAAAATTTTTTTTAAATTTTTTTTTAAATTTTTTTTTTTTATTTTTTCAAAATTTTTTTTCTTGAAATTTTTTTTTTCAAAAACTTTTTTGAAATTTTTTTTTTATTTTTTTTTCGAAAATTTTTTTTAAATTTTTTTTTTGAAATTTTTTTTTTCGAAATTTTTTTTCTAATTTTTTTTTTCAATTTTTTTTTTTTTTTTAATTTTTTTAAAATTTTTTTTTTGGAAATTTTTTTTCTTGAAATTTTTTTTTTCGAAAACTTTTTTGAAATTTTTTTTTAATTTTTTTTTCGAAAATTTTTCGAATTTTTTTTAATTTTTTTTTTAATTTTTTTTTTTTAAATTTTTTTTTTGAATTTTTTTTTTGAATTTTTTTTTAAATTTTTTTTTTGAAATTTTTTTTTTAAATTTTTTTTTTGAAATTTTTTTTTTCGAAATTTTTTTTCGAATTTTTTTAAAAATTTATTTAAAATTTTTTTTTGAAAATTTTTTTTTTTGAAAATTTTTTAATTTTTTTTTCTTGAAAATTTTTTTTTCGATTTTTTTTTTCAATTTTTTTTTAAATTTTTTTTTATTTTTTTTTTGAATTTTTTTAAATTTTTTTTAATTTTTTTTTAAATTTTTTTTTGTCTTTGAAATTTTTCTGAATTTTTTTTAAACTGTTTTTGAAATTTTTTTTTTGAAAATATTTTTTAAAATTTTTTCTTTGAATTTTTTTGAAATTTTTTTTCGATTCTTTTTTTTTTTTATTTTTTTTTTTGGAATTTTTTTTTTAGAAAATTTTTTTGAAAATTTTTTCAAATTTTTTTTTTTGAAATTTTTTTTTTGAAATTTTTTTTTTGAAATTTTTTTTTAATTTTTTTTTTGAAATTTTTTTAATTTTTTTTTGAAAAATTTTTTTTTTTAATTTTATTTTAAATTTTTTTTAAATTTTTTTTTTAATTTCTTTTAAATTTTTTTTAAATTTTTTTTTTAATTTCTTTTAAATTTTTTTTGTCTTTGAAATTTATTCTGAATTTTTTTGAATTTTTTTGAAATTTTTTTTTTTTAATTTTTTTTTTCGAAAATTTTTTTGAAATTTTTTTCAATTTTTTTTTTGAAATTTTTTTTTTTTAATTTTTTTGAAATTTTTTTTTAAATTTTCTTTTTGAAATTTTTTTTTAAATTTTTTTAATTTTTTTTTTTTTTAATTTTTTTTTTTGAATTTTTTCTAAAATTTTTTTTTATTTTTTTAAATTTTTTGAAATTTTTTATTTTTTTTATTTTTTTTTGTTTTTGAAATTTTTTTTTTGGAAATTTTTTCTGAATTTTTTTTAAATTTTTTTTCAAATTTTTTTTTCTTGAAAATTTTTTTTCGAATTTTTTTTTTCAATTTAAAAAAAAAAAAATTTTTCATTTTTCTTTTGAAATTTTTTTCAAATTTTTTTTTTGAAAATTTTTTTTTCGAAATTTTTTTTCGAATTTTTTTAAAAAATTTTTTTAAAATTTTTTTTTAAATTTTTTTTTTTTATTTTTTTTAAATTTTTTTTCTTGAAATTTTTTTTTTCAAAAACTTTTTTGAAATTTTTTTTTTTTTTTTTTCGAAAATTTTTTCGAATTTTTTTTAAATTTTTTTTTTTGAAATTTTTTTAAAATTTTTTTTTAATTTTTTTTTTGAAAATTTTTTTTTTGAATTTTTTTAAAATTTTTTTTTTTTTTATTTTTTTTTTTTTTTTATTTTTTTATTTTTTTTTATTTTTTTTTTGTTTTTGAATTTTTTTTTGGAAATTTTTTCTGAATTTTTTTTAAATTTTTTTTTTATTTTTTTTCTTGAAAATTTTTTTTTCGAATTTTTTTTTTCAATTTTTTTAAATTTTTTTTTTGAAATTTCTTGAAATTTTTTTTTTGAAAATTTTTTTTTCGAAATTTTTTTTCGAATTTTTTTTTAAATTTTTTTTAAAATTTTTTTTTGAAAATTTTTTTTTTGAAATTTTTTTTTGAAAATTTTTTTTTTTTATTTTTTTTTTTGGAATTTTTTTTTTAGAAAATTTTTTTGAAAATTTTTTCAAATTTTTTTTTTGAAATTTTTTTTTTGAAATTTTTTTTTAATTTTTTTTTTGAAATTTTTTTAATTTTTTTTGAAAAATTTTTTTTTTCAATTTTATTTTAAATTTTTTTTAAATTTTTTTTTGAAATTTTTTTTAAATTTTTTTTTGAAAATTTTTTTTTCGAAATTTTTTTTCGAATTTTTTTTTTAATTTTTTTTAAATTTTTTTTTTTGAAATTTTTCTTTGAAAATTTTTTTTTTGAAATTTCTTTTTTTCGAAAATTTTTTTGCGAATTTTTTTTAAATTTTTTTTTTGAAATTTTTTTTTTCGAAATTTTTTTTCAAATTTTTTTTTTTCATTTTTTTTTTATTTTTTTTTAAATTTTTTTAAAATTTTTTTTTTGGAAATTTTTTTTCTTGAAATTTTTTTTTTCGAAAACTTTTTTGAAATTTTTTTTTTATTTTTTTTCGAAAATTTTTTGCGAATTTTTTTTAAATTTTTTTTTTGAAATTTTTTTTTTCGAAATTTTTTTTCTAATTTTTTTTTTCAATTTTTTTTTTTTTTAATTTTTTTAAAATTTTTTTTTTGGAAATTTTTTTTCTTGAAATTTTTTTTTTCGAAAACTTTTTTGAAATTTTTTTTTTGAATTTTTTTTTTTTTTTTTTTAATTTTTTTTTTGAATTTTTTTTTTGAATTTTTTTTTAAATTTTTTTTTTTAATTTTTTTTTTTAAATTTTTTTTTTGAAATTTTTTTTTTCGAAAATTTTTTTGAAATTTTTTTTTTTGAAATTTTTTTTTTCGAAATTTTTTTTCGAATTTTTTGAAAAATCTATTTAAAAATTTTTTTTGAAAATTTTTTTTTTGAAAATTTTTTAATTAAAATTTTTTTTTATTTTTTTTTAAATTTTTTTTTGTCTTTGAAATTTTTCTGAATTTTTTTTAAACTGTTTTTGAAATTTTTGTTTTGAAAATATTTTTTTAAATTTTTTCTTTGAATTTTTTTGAAATTTTTTTTCGATTCTTTTTTTTTTTTAATTTTTTTTTTGAAATTTTTTTTTTAGAAAATTTTTTTGAAAATTTTTTCAAATTTTTTTTTTGAAATTTTTTTTTTGAAATTTTTTTTTTGAAATTTTTTTTAAATTTTTTTTTTGAAATTTTTTTAATTTTTTTTGAAAAATTTTTTTTTTCAATTTTTTTTAAAAATTTTTTTAAATTTTTTTTTGAATTTTTTTTAAATTTTTTTTTTATTTTTTTTTATTTTTTTTTTATTTTTTTTGTCTTTGAAATTTATTCTGAATTTTTTTGAATTTTTTTGAAATTTTTTTTTTTTAAATTTTTTTTTTCGAAAATTTTTTTGAAATTTTTTTCAATTTTTTTTTTGAAATTTTTTTTTTTTTTTTTTTTTTGAAATTTTTTTTCAAAATTTTCTTTTTGAAATTTTTTTTAAAATTTTTTTTTGAAATTTTTTTAATTTTTTTTTTGAAAATTTTTTTTTTTGAATTTTTTTTAAAATTTTTTTTTATTTTTTTAAATTTTTTTGAAATTTTTTATTTTTTTTATTTTTTTTTGTTTTTGAAATTTTTTTTTTGGAAATTTTTTCTGAATTTTTTTTAAATTTTTTTTTTAATTTTTTTTTCTTGAAAATATTTTTTCGAATTTTTTTTTTCAATTTTTTAAAAAAAAAATTTTTCATTTTTCTTTTGAAATTTTTTTCAAATTTTTTTTTTGAAAATTTTTTTTTCGAATTTTTTTTTCGAATTTTTTTAAAAAATTTTTTTTAAATTTTTTTTTAAATTTTTTTTTTTATTTTTTTTAAATTTTTTTTCTTGAAATTTTTTTTTTCAAAAACTTTTTTGAAATTTTTTTTTTATTTTTTTTTCGAAAATTTTTTCGAATTTTTTTTAAATTTTTTTTTTGAAATTTTTTTTAAAATTTTTTTTTAATTTTTTTTTTGAAAATTTTTTTTTTGAATTTTTTAAAAATTTTTTTTTTTTTTTATTTTTTTTTTATTTTTTTTTTATTTTTTTTTATTTTTTTTTGTTTTTGAATTTTTTTTTGGAAATTTTTTCTGAATTTTTTTTAAATTTTTTTTTTATTTTTTATCTTGAAAATTTTTTTTTCGAATTTTTTTTTTCAATTTTTTTAAATTTTTTTTTTTGAAATTTTTTTAAATTTTTTTTTTGAAAATTTTTTTTTCGAAATTTTTTTTCGAATTTTTTTTTGAATTTTTTTTAAAATTTTTTTTTGAAAATTTTCTTTTTGAAATTTTTTTTTGAAAATTTTTTTTTTTGAAATTTTTTTTTTCGAAATTTTTTTTGATTTTTTTTTAAAATTTTTTTTTTCAATTTTTAAAAAAAATTTTTTTTTTTTGAAATTTTTTTTTTCGAAAATATTTTTGAAATTTTTTTTTCGAAATTTTTTTTCGAATTTTTTTTTTCAATTTTTTTAAAATTTTTTTTTATTTTCTTTTAATTTTTTATTTTTTTTTATTTTTTTTAAATTTTTTTTTTGTTTTGAAATTTTTTTTTTGAAAAATTTTTTTTTTAATTTTTTTTTTCGAATTTTTATTTCGATTTTTTTTTTCAATTTTTTTTAAAATTTTTTTTTTTTAATTTTTTTTTAAATTTTTTTTTGAAATTTTTTTTTCTTGAAAATTTTTTTTTCGAATTTTCTTTTTGAAAATTTTTTTTTCGAAAATTTTTTTGAAATTTTTTTCGAATTTTTTTTTAAATTTTTTTTTTAATTTTTTTTTTTAATTTTTTTTTTGAAATTTTTTTTAAATTTTTTTTTTGAAAATTTTTTTTTTGAAATTTTTTTTTTCGAAAATTTTTTTGATTTTTTTTTTGAATTTTTTTTCTTTAAATTTTTTTTTTGAAATTTTTTTAAAATTTCTTTTTGAAATTTTTTTTTTTCGAAAATTTTTTTCAATTTTTTTTAAATTTTTTTTTTCTTTTTTTTTTTGAAATTTTTTTTTAATTTTTTTTTTTGAAAATTTTTTTTTTGAAATTTTCTTTTTCGAAAATTTTTTCGAAATTTTTTTTGAAATTTTTTTTTTGAAATTTTTTTTTGAAAATTTTTTCTTTTTGAAATTTTTTTTTTCGAAAATTTTGTTGAGAAATTTTTTTTTAATTTTTTTTTTCGAAATTTTTTTTCGAATTTTTTTTAAAATTTTTTTAAAATTTTTTTTTTGAAATTTTTTTTAAATTTTTTTTTTGAAAATTTTTTATTTTTTTTATTTTTTTTTTATTTTTTTTTTGTTTTTGAATTTTTTTTTTGGAAATTTTTTCTGAATTTTTTTAAATTTTTTTTTTAAATTTTTTTTGAATTTTTTCTAAAATTTTTTTTTATTTTTTTAAATTTTTTTGAAATTTTTTATTTTTTTTATTTTTTTTTGTTTTTGAAATGTTTTTTTTTGGAAATTTTTTCTGAATTTTTTTAAAATTTTTTTTCAAATTTTTTTTTCTTGAAAATTTTTTTTCGAATTTTTTTTTTCAATTTTTTAAAAAAAAAATTTTTCATTTTTCTTTTGAAATTTTTTTCAAATTTTTTTTTTGAAAATTTTTTTTTCGAAATTTTTTTTCGAATTTTTTAAAAAAATTTTTTTAAAATTTTTTTTTAAATTTTTTTTTTTTATTTTTTTAAAATTTTTTTTCTTGAAATTTTTTTTTTCAAAAACTTTTTTGAAATTTTTTTTTATTTTTTTTTCGAAAATTTTTTCGAATTTTTTTAAAATGTTTTTTTTGAAATTTTTTTTTAAATTTTTTTTAAATTTTTTTTTTGAAAATTTTTTTTTTGAATTTTTTTAAAAATTTTTTTTTTTTATTTTTTTTTTTTTTATTTTTTTATTTTTTTTTTTTTTTTTTTGTTTTAGAATTTTTTTTTGAAAATTTTTTCTGAATTTTTTTTAAATTTTTTTTTTATTTTTTTTTTTGAAATTTTTTTAATTGTTTTTTGAAAATTTTTTTTTTGAATTTTTTTTAAATTTTTTTTCGATTCTTTTTTTTTTTATTTTTTTTTTTTGGAATTTTTTTTTTAGAAAATTTTTTTGAAAATTTTTTCAAATTTTTTTTTTTGAAATTTTTTTTTTGAAATTTTTTTTTTGAAATTTTTTTTTAATTTTTTTTTTGAAATTTTTTTAATTTTTTTTGAAAAATTTTTTTTTTCAATTTTATTTTAAATTTTTTTTAAATTTTTTTTTGAATTTCTTTTAAATTTTTTTTTTATTTTTTTTTATTCTTTTAAATTTTTTTTGTCTTTGAAATTTATTCTGAATTTTTTTGAATTTTTTTGAAATTTTTTTTTTCGAAAATTTTTTTGAAATTTTTTTCAATTTTTTTTTTGAAATTTTTTTTTTTTAATTTTTTTGAAATTTTTTTTTAAATTTTCTTTTTGAAATTTTTTTTTAAATTTTTTTAATTTTTTTTTTTAAATTTTTTTTTTTGAATTTTTTCTAAAATTTTTTTTTATTTTTTTAAATTTTTTTGAAATTTTTTATTTTTTTTATTTTTTTTTGTTTTTGAAATTTTTTTTTTGGAAATTTTTTCTGAATTTTTTTTAAATTTTTTTTCAAATTTTTTTTTCTTGAAAATTTTTTTTCGAATTTTTTTTTTCAATTTAAAAAAAAAAAAATTTTTCATTTTTCTTTTGAAATTTTTTTCAAATTTTTTTTTTGAAAATTTTTTTTTCGAAATTTTTTTTCGAATTTTTTTAAAAAATTTTTTTAAAATTTTTTTTTAAATTTTTTTTTTTTATTTTTTTTAAATTTTTTTTCTTGAAATTTTTTTTTTCAAAAACTTTTTTGAATTTTTTTTTTTTTTTTTTTCGAAAATTTTTTCGAATTTTTTTTAAATTTTTTTTTTGAAATTTTTTTAAAATTTTTTTTTAATTTTTTTTTTGAAAATTTTTTTTTTGAATTTTTTTAAAATTTTTTTTTTTTTTATTTTTTTTTTTTTTTATTTTTTTATTTTTTTTTATTTTTTTTTTTGTTTTTGAATTTTTTTTTGGAAATTTTTTCTGAATTTTTTTTAAATTTTTTTTTTATTTTTTTTCTTGAAAATTTTTTTTTCGAATTTTTTTTTTCAATTTTTTTAAATTTTTTTTTTTTGAAATTTCTTGAAATTTTTTTTTTGAAAATTTTTTTTTCGAAATTTTTTTTCGAATTTTTTTTTAAATTTTTTTTTAAATTTTTTTTTGAAAATTTTTTTTTTGAAATTTTTTTTTGAAAAATTTTTTTTTTTATTTTTTTTTTTGGAATTTTTTTTTTAGAAAATTTTTTTGAAAATTTTTTCAAATTTTTTTTTTGAAATTTTTTTTTTGAAATTTTTTTTTTGAAATTTTTTTAATTTTTTTTGAAAAATTTTTTTTTTTCAATTTTATTTTAAATTTTTTTTTAATTTTTTTTTGAAATTTTTTTTAAATTTTTTTTTGAAAATTTTTTTTTCGAAATTTTTTTTCGAATTTTTTTTTTAATTTTTTTTAAATTTTTTTTTTGAAATTTTTCTTTGAAAATTTTTTTTTTGAAATTTCTTTTTTTCGAAAATTTTTTTGCGAATTTTTTTTAAATTTTTTTTTTGAAATTTTTTTTTTCGAAATTTTTTTTCAAATTTTTTTTTTTCATTTTTTTTTTATTTTTTTTTAAATTTTTTTTTTGGAAATTTTTTTTCTTGAAATTTTTTTTTTCGAAAACTTTTTTGAAATTTTTTTTTTATTTTTTTTCGAAAATTTTTTGCGAATTTTTTTTAAATTTTTTTTTTGAAATTTTTTTTTTCGAAATTTTTTTTCTAATTTTTTTTTTCAATTTTTTTTTTTTTTAATTTTTTTAAAATTTTTTTTTTGGAAATTTTTTTTCTTGAAATTTTTTTTTTCGAAAACTTTTTTGAAATTTTTTTTTTGAATTTTTTTTTTTTTTTTTTTCAATTTTTTTTTTGAATTTTTTTTTTGAATTTTTTTTTAAATTTTTTTTTTTAAATTTTTTTTTTTAATTTTTTTTTTGAAATTTTTTTTTTCGAAAATTTTTTTGAAATTTTTTTTTTTGAAATTTTTTTTTTCGAAATTTTTTTTCGAATTTTTTGAAAAATTTATTTAAAAATTTTTTTTGAAAATTTTTTTTTTTGAAAATTTTTTAATTAAAATTTTTTTTTATTTTTTTTTAAATTTTTTTTTGTCTTTGAAATTTTTCTGAATTTTTTTTAAACTGTTTTTGAAATTTTTTTTTTGAAAATATTTTTTTAAATTTTTTCTTTGAATTTTTTTGAAATTTTTTTTCGATTCTTTTTTTTTTTTAATTTTTTTTTTGAAATTTTTTTTTTAGAAAATTTTTTTGAAAATTTTTTCAAATTTTTTTTTGAAATTTTTTTTTTGAAATTTTTTTTTTGAAATTTTTTTTAAATTTTTTTTTTGAAATTTTTTTAATTTTTTTTGAAAAATTTTTTTTTTCAATTTTTTTAAAAATTTTTTTTAAATTTTTTTTTGAATTTTTTTTAAATTTTTTTTCTATTTTTTTTTATTTTTTTTTTATTTTTTTTGTCTTTGAAATTTATTCTGAATTTTTTTGAATTTTTTTGAAATTTTTTTTTTTTTAATTTTTTTTTTCGAAAATTTTTTTGAAATTTTTTTCAATTTTTTTTTTGAAATTTTTTTTTTTTTATTTTTTTTGAAATTTTTTTTAAAATTTTCTTTTTGAAATTTTTTTTAAAATTTTTTTTTGAAATTTTTTTAATTTTTTTTTTTGAAAATTTTTTTTTTTGAATTTTTTTTAAATTTTTTTTTATTTTTTTAAATTTTTTTGAAATTTTTTATTTTTTTTATTTTTTTTTGTTTTTGAAATTTTTTTTTTGGAAATTTTTTCTGAATTTTTTTTAAATTTTTTTTTTAATTTTTTTTTCTTGAAAATATTTTTTCGAATTTTTTTTTTCAATTTTTTAAAAAAAAAATTTTTCATTTTTCTTTTGAAATTTTTTTCAAATTTTTTTTTGAAAATTTTTTTTTCGAAATTTTTTTTCGAATTTTTTTAAAAAATTTTTTTTAAATTTTTTTTTAAATTTTTTTTTTTATTTTTTTTAAATTTTTTTTCTTGAAATTTTTTTTTTCAAAAACTTTTTTGAAATTTTTTTTTAATTTTTTTTTCGAAAATTTTTTCGAATTTTTTTTAAATTTTTTTTTTGAAATTTTTTTTTAAATTTTTTTTTAATTTTTTTTTTGAAAATTTTTTTTTTGAATTTTTTAAAAATTTTTTTTTTTTTATTTTTTTTTTATTTTTTTTTTATTTTTTTTTATTTTTTTTTGTTTTTGAATTTTTTTTTGGAAATTTTTTCTGAATTTTTTTTTAATTTTTTTTTTATTTTTTATCTTGAAAATTTTTTTTTCGAATTTTTTTTTTCAATTTTTTTAAATTTTTTTTTTTGAAATTTTTTTAAATTTTTTTTTTGAAAATTTTTTTTTCGAAATTTTTTTTCGAATTTTTTTTTGAATTTTTTTTAAAATTTTTTTTTGAAAATTTTTTTTTTGAATTTTTTTTTTGAAAATTTTTTTTTTTGAAATTTTTTTTTTCGAAATTTTTTTTGATTTTTTTTTTAAATTTTTTTTTTCAATTTTTTAAAAAATTTTTTTTTTTTTGAAATTTTTTTTTTCGAAAATATTTTTGAAATTTTTTTTTCGAAATTTTTTTTCGAATTTTTTTTTTCAATTTTTTTTAATTTTTTTTTTATTTTCTTTTAATTTTTTATTTTTTTTTATTTTTTTTAAATTTTTTTTTTGTTTTGAAATTTTTTTTTTGAAAAATTTTTTTTTTAATTTTTTTTTTCGAATTTTTATTTCGATTTTTTTTTTCAATTTTTTTTAAAATTTTTTTTTTTAAATTTTTTTTTAAATTTTTTTTTGAAATTTTTTTTTCTTGAAAATTTTTTTTTCGAATTTTCTTTTTGAAAATTTTTTTTTCGAAAATTTTTTTGAAATTTTTTTCGAATTTTTTTTTAAATTTTTTTTTTAATTTTTTTTTTTTATTTTTTTTTTGAAATTTTTTTTAAATTTTTTTTTTGAAAATTTTTTTTTTGAAATTTTTTTTTTCGAAAATTTTTTTGAAATTTTTTTTGAATTTTTTTTTTTGAAATTTTTTTTTCGAAATTTTTTTTCGAATTTTTTTTTCAATTTTTTTTTTTAATTTTTCTTTAAATTTTTTTTTTGAAATTTTTTTAAAATTTCTTTTTGAAATTTTTTTTTTTCGAAAATTTTTTTCAATTTTTTTTAATTTTTTTTTTCTTTTTTTTTTTGAAATTTTTTTTTAATTTTTTTTTTTGAAAATTTTTTTTTTGAAATTTTCTTTTTCGAAAATTTTTTCGAAATTTTTTTTGAAATTTTTTTTTTGAAATTTTTTTTTGAAAATTTTTTCTTTTTGAAATTTTTTTTTTCGAAAATTTTGTTGAGAAATTTTTTTTTAATTTTTTTTTTTAATTTTTTTTTTCGAAATTTTTTTTCGAATTTTTTTTAAAATTTTTTTTAAATTTTTTTTTTGAAATTTTTTTTAAATTTTTTTTTTGAAAATTTTTTATTTTTTTTATTTTTTTTTTATTTTTTTTTTGTTTTTGAATTTTTTTTTTGGAAATTTTTTCTGAATTTTTTTAAATTTTTTTTTAAAATTTTTTTTGAATTTTTTCTAAAATTTTTTTTTATTTTTTTAAATTTTTTTGAAATTTTTTATTTTTTTTATTTTTTTTTGTTTTTGAAATATTTTTTTTTGGAAATTTTTTCTGAATTTTTTTTAAATTTTTTTTCAAATTTTTTTTTCTTGAAAATTTTTTTTCGAATTTTTTTTTTCAATTTTTTAAAAAAAAAATTTTTCATTTTTCTTTTGAAATTTTTTTCAAATTTTTTTTTTGAAAATTTTTTTTTCGAAATTTTTTTTCGAATTTTTTAAAAAAATTTTTTTTAAATTTTTTTTTAAATTTTTTTTTTTTATTTTTTTAAAATTTTTTTTCTTGAAATTTTTTTTTTCAAAAACTTTTTTGAAATTTTTTTTTTATTTTTTTTTCGAAAATTTTTTCGAATTTTTTTAAAATGTTTTTTTTGAAATTTTTTTTTAAATTTTTTTTTAATTTTTTTTTTGAAAATTTTTTTTTTGAATTTTTTTAAAATTTTTTTTTTTTTATTTTTTTTTTTTTTTATTTTTTTATTTTTTTTTATTTTTTTTTGTTTTAGAATTTTTTTTTGAAAATTTTTTCTGAATTTTTTTTAAATTTTTTTTTTATTTTTTTTTTTGAAATTTTTTAAATTGTTTTTTGAAAATTTTTTTTTTGAATTTTTTTTAAATTTTTTTTCGATTCTTTTTTTTTTTTATTTTTTTTTTTGGAATTTTTTTTTTAGAAAATTTTTTTGAAAATTTTTTCAAATTTTTTTTTTTGAAATTTTTTTTTTGAAATTTTTTTTTTGAAATTTTTTTTTAATTTTTTTTTTGAAATTTTTTTAATTTTTTTTGAAAATTTTTTTTTTCAATTTTATTTTAAATTTTTTTAAAATTTTTTTTTGAATTTCTTTTAAATTTTTTTTTTATTTTTTTTTATTCTTTTAAATTTTTTTTGTCTTTGAAATTTATTCTGAATTTTTTTGAATTTTTTTGAAATTTTTTTTTTTTAATTTTTTTTTTCGAAAATTTTTTTGAAATTTTTTTCAATTTTTTTTTTGAAATTTTTTTTTTTTAATTTTTTTGAAATTTTTTTTTAAATTTTCTTTTTGAAATTTTTTTTTAAATTTTTTTAATTTTTTTTTTTTTAATTTTTTTTTTTGAATTTTTTCTAAAATTTTTTTTTATTTTTTTAAATTTTTTTGAAATTTTTTATTTTTTTTATTTTTTTTTGTTTTTGAAATTTTTTTTTTGGAAATTTTTTCTGAATTTTTTTAAAATTTTTTTTCAAATTTTTTTTTCTTGAAAATTTTTTTTCGAATTTTTTTTTTCAATTTAAAAAAAAAAAAATTTTTCATTTTTCTTTTGAAATTTTTTTCAAATTTTTTTTTTGAAAATTTTTTTTTCGAAATTTTTTTTCGAATTTTTTTAAAAAATTTTTTTTAAATTTTTTTTTAAATTTTTTTTTTTTATTTTTTTTAAATTTTTTTTCTTGAAATTTTTTTTTTCAAAAACTTTTTTGAAATTTTTTTTTTTTTTTTTTCGAAAATTTTTTCGAATTTTTTTTAAATTTTTTTTTTGAAATTTTTTAAAAATTTTTTTTTTTTTTTTGAAAATTTTTTTTTTGAATTTTTTTAAAATTTTTTTTTTTTTTATTTTTTTTTTTTTTTTATTTTTTTATTTTTTTTTATTTTTTTTTTGTTTTTGAATTTTTTTTTGGAAATTTTTTCTGAATTTTTTTTAAATTTTTTTTTTATTTTTTTTCTTGAAAATTTTTTTTTCGAATTTTTTTTTTCAATTTTTTTAAATTTTTTTTTTTGAAATTTCTTTAAATTTTTTTTTTGAAAATTTTTTTTTCGAAATTTTTTTTCGAATTTTTTTTTAAATTTTTTTTAAAATTTTTTTTTGAAAATTTTTTTTTTGAAATTTTTTTTTGAAAATTTTTTTTTTTTATTTTTTTTTTGGAATTTTTTTTTTAGAAAATTTTTTTGAAAATTTTTTCAAATTTTTTTTTTGAAATTTTTTTTTTGAAATTTTTTTTAAATTTTTTTTTTGAAATTTTTTTAATTTTTTTTGAAAAATTTTTTTTTTCAATTTTATTTTAAATTTTTTTTTAATTTTTTTTTGAAATTTTTTTTAAATTTTTTTTTGAAAATTTTTTTTTCGAAATTTTTTTTCGAATTTTTTTTTTAATTTTTTTTAAATTTTTTTTTTTGAAATTTTTCTTTGAAAATTTTTTTTTTGAAATTTCTTTTTTTCGAAAATTTTTTTGCGAATTTTTTTTAAATTTTTTTTTTGAAATTTTTTTTTTCGAAATTTTTTTTCAAATTTTTTTTTTCATTTTTTTTTTATTTTTTTTTAAATTTTTTTAAAATTTTTTTTTTGGAAATTTTTTTTCTTGAAATTTTTTTTTTCGAAAACTTTTTTGAAATTTTTTTTTTATTTTTTTTCGAAAATTTTTTGCGAATTTTTTTTAAATTTTTTTTTTGAAATTTTTTTTTTCGAAATTTTTTTTCTAATTTTTTTTTTCAATTTTTTTTTTTTTAATTTTTTTAAAATTTTTTTTTTGGAAATTTTTTTTCTTGAAATTTTTTTTTTCGAAAACTTTTTTGAAATTTTTTTTTTGAATTTTTTTTTTTTTTTTTTAATTTTTTTTTTTAATTTTTTTTTTGAATTTTTTTTAAATTTTTTTTTTTTAAATTTTTTTTTTAAATTTTTTTTTTGAAATTTTTTTTTTCGAAAATTTTTTTGAAATTTTTTTTTTTGAAATTTTTTTTTTCGAAATTTTTTTTCGAATTTTTTGAAAAATTTATTTAAAAATTTTTTTTGAAAATTTTTTTTTTTGAAAATTTTTTAATTAAAATTTTTTTTTATTTTTTTTTAAATTTTTTTTTGTCTTTGAAATTTTTCTGAATTTTTTTTAAACTGTTTTTGAAATTTTTTTTTTGAAAATATTTTTTTAAATTTTTTCTTTGAATTTTTTTGAAATTTTTTTTCGATTCTTTTTTTTTTTTAATTTTTTTTTTGAAATTTTTTTTTTAGAAAATTTTTTTGAAAATTTTTTCAAATTTTTTTTTTGAAATTTTTTTTTTGAAATTTTTTTTTTGAAATTTTTTTTAAATTTTTTTTTTGAAATTTTTTTAATTTTTTTTGAAAAATTTTTTTTTTCAATTTTTTTTTAAATTTTTTTTAAATTTTTTTTTTAATTTTTTTTAAATTTTTTTTTTATTTTTTTTTATTTTTTTTTTTATTTTTTTTGTCTTTGAAATTTATTCTGAATTTTTTTGAATTTTTTTGAAATTTTTTTTTTTTTAATTTTTTTTTTCGAAAATTTTTTTGAAATTTTTTTCAAATTTTTTTTTGAAATTTTTTTTTTTTTATTTTTTTTGAAATTTTTTTTAAAATTTTCTTTTTGAAATTTTTTTTTGAAATTTTTTTAATTTTTTTTTTTGAAAATTTTTTTTTTTGAATTTTTTTTAAAATTTTTTTTTATTTTTTTAAATTTTTTTGAAATTTTTTATTTTTTTTATTTTTTTTTGTTTTTGAAATTTTTTTTTTGGAATTTTTTTCTGAATTTTTTTTAAATTTTTTTTTTAATTTTTTTTTCTTGAAAATATTTTTTCGAATTTTTTTTTTCAATTTTTTAAAAAAAAAATTTTTCATTTTTCTTTTGAAATTTTTTTCAAATTTTTTTTTTGAAAATTTTTTTTTCGAAATTTTTTTTCGAATTTTTTTAAAAAATTTTTTTTTAATTTTTTTTTTAATTTTTTTTTTTATTTTTTTAAAATTTTTTTTCTTGAAATTTTTTTTTTCAAAAACTTTTTTGAAATTTTTTTTTTATTTTTTTTTTATTTTTTTTTCGAAAATTTTTTCGAATTTTTTTTAAATTTTTTTTTTGAAATTTTTTTTTAAATTTTTTTTTAATTTTTTTTTTGAAAATTTTTTTTTTGAATTTTTTAAAAATTTTTTTTTTTTTTATTTTTTTTTTATTTTTTTTTTATTTTTTTTTATTTTTTTTTGTTTTTGAATTTTTTTTTGGAAATTTTTTCTGAATTTTTTTTTAATTTTTTTTTTATTTTTTATCTTGAAAATTTTTTTTTCGAATTTTTTTTTTCAATTTTTTTAAATTTTTTTTTTTTGAAATTTTTTTAAATTTTTTTTTTGAAAATTTTTTTTTCGAAATTTTTTTTCGAATTTTTTTTTGAATTTTTTTAAAAATTTTTTTTTGAAAATTTTTTTTTTGAAATTTTTTTTTGAAAATTTTTTTTTTGAAATTTTTTTTTTCGAAATTTTTTTTGATTTTTTTTTTAAATTTTTTTTTTCAATTTTTTAAAAAAATTTTTTTTTTTTGAAATTTTTTTTTTCGAAAATATTTTTGAAATTTTTTTTTCGAAATTTTTTTTCGAATTTTTTTTTTCAATTTTTTTTAAATTTTTTTTTATTTTCTTTTAATTTTTTATTTTTTTTTATTTTTTTTAAATTTTTTTTTTGTTTTGAAATTTTTTTTTTGAAAAATTTTTTTTTAAATTTTTTTTTTCGAATTTTTATTTCGATTTTTTTTTTCAATTTTTTTTTAAATTTTTTTTTTTTAATTTTTTTTTAAATTTTTTTTTGAAATTTTTTTTTCTTGAAAATTTTTTTTTCGAATTTTCTTTTTGAAAATTTTTTTTTCGAAAATTTTTTTGAAATTTTTTTCGAATTTTTTTTTAAATTTTTTTTTTAATTTTTTTTTTTAATTTTTTTTTTGAAATTTTTTTTAAATTTTTTTTTTGAAAATTTTTTTTTTGAAATTTTTTTTTTTCGAAAATTTTTTTGAAATTTTTTTTGAATTTTTTTTTTTGAAATTTTTTTTTCGAAATTTTTTTTCGAATTTTTTTTTCAATTTTTTTTTTAAATTTTTCTTTAAATTTTTTTTTTGAAATTTTTTTAAAATTTCTTTTTGAAATTTTTTTTTTTCGAAAATTTTTTTCAATTTTTTTTAAATTTTTTTTTTCTTTTTTTTTTTGAAATTTTTTTTTAATTTTTTTTTTTGAAAATTTTTTTTTTGAAATTTTTTTTTTCGAAAATTTTTTCGAAATTTTTTTTGAAATTTTTTTTTTGAAATTTTTTTTTGAAAATTTTTTCTTTTTGAAATTTTTTTTTTCGAAAATTTTGTTGAGAAATTTTTTTTTTTTAATTTTTTTTTTCGAAATTTTTTTTCGAATTTTTTTAAAAATTTTTTTTAAATTTTTTTTTTGAAATTTTTTTTAAATTTTTTTTTTGAAAATTTTTTATTTTTTTTATTTTTTTTTTATTTTTTTTTTGTTTTTGAATTTTTTTTTTGGAAATTTTTTCTGAATTTTTTTAAATTTTTTTTTTAAATTTTTTTTGAATTTTTTCTAAAATTTTTTTTCATTTTTTTAAATTTTTTTGAAATTTTTTATTTTTTTTATTTTTTTTTGTTTTTGAAATGTTTTTTTTTGGAAATTTTTTCTGAATTTTTTTTAAATTTTTTTTCAAATTTTTTTTTCTTGAAAATTTTTTTTCGAATTTTTTTTTCAATTTTTTAAAAAAAAAATTTTTCATTTTTCTTTTGAAATTTTTTTCAAATTTTTTTTTTGAAAATTTTTTTTTCGAAATTTTTTTTCGAATTTTTTAAAAAAATTTTTTTTAAATTTTTTTTTAAATTTTTTTTTTTTATTTTTTTAAAATTTTTTTTCTTGAAATTTTTTTTTTCAAAAACTTTTTTGAAATTTTTTTTTTATTTTTTTTTCGAAAATTTTTTCGAATTTTTTTAAAATGTTTTTTTGAAATTTTTTTTTAATTTTTTTTTTTAAAATTTTTTTTTTGAATTTTTTTAAAATTTTTTTTTTTTTTATTTTTTTATTTTTTTTTATTTTTTTTTGTTTTAGAATTTTTTTTTGAAAATTTTTTCTGAATTTTTTTTAAATTTTTTTTTTATTTTTTTTTTTGAAATTTTTTTAATTGTTTTTTGAAAATTTTTTTTTTGAATTTTTTTTAAATTTTTTTTTTATTTTTTTTTTATTTTTTTTTTATTTTTTTTTTAATTTTTTATTTTTTTTATTTTTTTTTTAATTTTTTTTTTGTTTTTGAATTTTTTTTTTTGGAAATTTTTTCTGAATTTTTTTAAAATTTTTTTTAAAATTTTTTTTCTTGAAAATTTTTTTTTCGAATTTTTTTTTTCAATTTTTTTAATATTTTTTTTTTATTTTTTTTTTGAAATTTTTTTTAAATTTTTTTTTGAAAATTTTTTTTTCGAAATTTTTTTTCGAATTTTTTTTTTAAATTTTTTTTAAAATTTTTTTTTGAAATTTTTCTTTGAAAATTTTTTTTTTGAAATTTCTTTTTTTCGAAAATTTTTTTGCGAATTTTTTTAAAATTTTTTTTTTGAAATTTTTTTTTTCGAAATTTTTTTTCTAATTTTTTTTTTATTTTTTTTTTAATTTTTTTAAAATTTTTTTTTTGGAAATTTTTTTTCTTGAAATTTTTTTTTTCGAAAATTTTTTTGAAATTTTTTTCAATTTTTTTTTTGAAATTTTTTTTTTTAAATTTTTTTGAAATTTTTTTTTAAATTTTCTTTTTGAAATTTTTTTTTAAATTTTTTTTTGAAATTTTTTTAATTTTTTTTTTTGAAAATTTTTTTTTTTGAATTTTTTCTAAAATTTTTTTTTATTTTTTTAAATTTTTTTGAAATTTTTTATTTTTTTTATTTTTTTTTGTTTTTGAAATTTTTTTTTTGGAAATTTTTTCTGAATTTTTTTTAAATTTTTTTTAAAATTTTTTTTTCTTGAACATTTTTTTTCGAATTTTTTTTTTCAATTTTTTAAAAAAATTTTTTTTCATTTTTCTTTTGAAATTTTTTTCAAATTTTTTTTTTGAAAATTTTTTTTTCGAAATTTTTTTTCGAATTTTTTTAAAAATTTTTTTTTTAATTTTTTTTAAAATTTTTTTTTTTTATTTTTTTTAATTTTTTTTCTTGAAATTTTTTTTTGCAAAAACTTTTTTGAAATTTTTTTTTTATTTTTTTTTCGAAAATTTTTTCGAATTTTTTTTAAATTTTTTTTTTGAAATTTTTTTTTTCGAAATTTTTTTTCTAATTTTTTTTTTCAATTTTTTTTTTTTTTTAATTTTTTTAAAATTTTTTTTCTGGAAATTTTTTTTCTTGAAATTTTTTTTTTCGAAAACTTTTTTGAAATTTTTTTTTTAATTTTTTTTTCGAAAATTTTTCGAATTTTTTTTAATTTTTTTTTTGAATTTTTTTTTTTTTTAATTTTTTTTTTGAATTTTTTTTTTGAATTTTTTTTTAAATTTTTTTTTTGAAATTTTTTTTTTAAATTTTTTTTTTGAAATTTTTTTTTTCGAAAATTTTTTTGAAATTTTTTTTTTTGAAATTTTTTTTTTCGAAATTTTTTTTCGAATTTTTTTAAAAATTTATTTAAAATTTTTTTTTGAAAATTTTTTTTTTTGAAAATTTTTTAATTTTTTTTTTAATTTTTTTTTCTTGAAAATTTTTTTTTCGATTTTTTTCTTCAATTTTTTTTTAAATTTTTTTTTATTTTTTTTTTGAATTTTTTTAAATTTTTTTTAATTTTTTTTAAAATTTTTTTTTGTCTTTGAAATTTTTCTGAATTTTTTTTAAACTGTTTTTGAAATTTTTTTTTTGAAAATATTTTTTAAAATTTTTTCTTTGAATTTTTTTGAAATTTTTTTTCGATTCTTTTTTTTTTTATTTTTTTTTTTTGGAATTTTTTTTTTAGAAAATTTTTTTGAAAATTTTTTCAAATTTTTTTTTTGAAATTTTTTTTTTGAAATTTTTTTTTTGAAATTTTTTTTTAATTTTTTTTTTGAAATTTTTTAAATTTTTTTTGAAAAATTTTTTTTTTCAATTTTATTTTAAATTTTTTTTAAATTTTTTTTTGAATTTCTTTTAAATTTTTTTTAAATTTTTTTTTATTCTTTTAAATTTTTTTTGTCTTTGAAATTTATTCTGAATTTTTTTGAATTTTTTTGAAATTTTTTTTTTTTAATTTTTTTTTTCGAAAATTTTTTTGAAATTTTTTTCAATTTTTTTTTTGAAATTTTTTTTTTTTAATTTTTTTGAAATTTTTTTTTAAATTTTCTTTTTGAAATTTTTTTTTAAATTTTTTTAATTTTTTTTTTCTAAAATTTTTTTTTTTGAATTTTTTCTAAAATTTTTTTTTATTTTTTTAAATTTTTTTGAAATTTTTTATTTTTTTTATTTTTTTTTGTTTTTGAAATTTTTTTTTTGGAAATTTTTTCTGAATTTTTTTTAAATTTTTTTTCAAATTTTTTTTTCTTGAAAATTTTTTTTCGAATTTTTTTTTCAATTAAAAAAAAAAAATTTTTCATTTTCCTTTTGAAATTTTTTTCAAATTTTTTTTTTGAAAATTTTTTTTTCGAAATTTTTTTTCGAATTTTTTTAAAAAAATTTTTTAAAATTTTTTTTTAAATTTTTTTTTTTTATTTTTTTTAAATTTTTTTTCTTGAAATTTTTTTTTTCAAAAACTTTTTTGAAATTTTTTTTTTTTTTTTTCGAAAATTTTTTCGAATTTTTTTTAAATTTTTTTTTTGAAATTTTTTTTAAATTTTTTTTTTGAAAATTTTTTTTTTGAATTTTTTTAAAATTTTTTTTTTTTTTATTTTTTTTTTTTTTTTATTTTTTTATTTTTTTTTATTTTTTTTTTGTTTTTGAATTTTTTTTTGGAAATTTTTTCTGAATTTTTTTTAAATTTTTTTTTTATTTTTTTTCTTGAAAATTTTTTTTTCGATTTTTTTTTTCAATTTTTTTAAATTTTTTTTTTTGAAATTTCTTTAAATTTTTTTTTTGAAATTTTTTTTTTCGAAATTTTTTTTCGAATTTTTTTTAAAATTTTTTTTAAAATTTTTTTTTGAAAATTTTTTTTTTGAAATTTTTTTTTGAAAATTTTTTTTTTTTATTTTTTTTTTTGGAATTTTTTTTTTAGAAAATTTTTTTGAAAATTTTTTCAAATTTTTTTTTTGAAATTTTTTTTTTGAAATTTTTTTTTTGAAATTTTTTTTTAATTTTTTTTTTGAAATTTTTTTAATTTTTTTTGAAAAATTTTTTTTTTCAATTTTATTTTAAATTTTTTTTAAATTTTTTTTTGAATTTCTTTTAAATTTTTTTTTTATTTTTTTTTATTTTTTTAAATTTTTTTTGTCTTTGAAATTTATTCTGAATTTTTTTGAATTTTTTTGAAATTTTTTTTTTTTAATTTTTTTTTTCGAAAATTTTTTTGAAATTTTTTTCAATTTTTTTTTTGAAATTTTTTTTTTTTAATTTTTTTGAATTTTTTTTTTAAATTTTCTTTTTGAAATTTTTTTTAAAATTTTTTTAATTTTTTTTTTTTAAATTTTTTTTTTTGAATTTTTTCTAAAATTTTTTTTTATTTTTTTAAATTTTTTTGAAATTTTTTATTTTTTTTATTTTTTTTTGTTTTTGAAATTTTTTTTTTGGAAATTTTTTCTGAATTTTTTTTAAATTTTTTTTCAAATTTTTTTTTCTTGAAAATTTTTTTTCGAATTTTTTTTTTCAATTTAAAAAAAAAAAAATTTTTCATTTTTCTTTTGAAATTTTTTTCAAATTTTTTTTTTGAAAATTTTTTTTTCGAAATTTTTTTTCGAATTTTTTTAAAAAATTTTTTTTAAATTTTTTTTTAAATTTTTTTTTTTTATTTTTTTTAAATTTTTTTTCTTGAAATTTTTTTTTTCAAAAACTTTTTTGAAATTTTTTTTTTTTTTTTTTCGAAAATTTTTTCGAATTTTTTTTAAATTTTTTTTTTGAAATTTTTTTTAAATTTTTTTTTAATTTTTTCTTTGAAAATTTTTTTTTTGAATTTTTTTAAAATTTTTTTTTTTTTATTTTTTTTTTTTTTTTATTTTTTTATTTTTTTTTATTTTTTTTTTGTTTTTGAATTTTTTTTTGGAAATTTTTTCTGAATTTTTTTTAAATTTTTTTTTTATTTTTTTTCTTGAAAATTTTTTTTTCGAATTTTTTTTTTCAATTTTTTTAAATTTTTTTTTTTGAAATTTCTTTTTTTTGAAAATTTTTTTTTCGAAATTTTTTTTCGAATTTTTTTAAAAATTTTTTTTAAAATTTTTTTTTGAAAATTTTTTTTTTGAAATTTTTTTTTGAAAATTTTTTTTTTTGAAATTTTTTTTTTCGAAATTTTTTTTGAGTTTTTTTTTAAATTTTTTTTTTCAATTTTTTAAAAAAATTTTTTTTTTTGAAATTTTTTTTTTCGAAGATTTTTTTGAAATTTTTTTTTTGAAATTTTTTTTTGAAAATTTTTTCTTTTTGAAATTTTTTTTTTCGAAAATTTTGTTGAGAAATTTTTTTTTAATTTTTTTTTTTGAAATTTTTTTTTTTCGAAATTTTTTTTCGAATTTTTTTTTAAATTTTTTTTTGAAATTTTTTTTTTGAAATTTTTTTTAAATTTTTTTTTTGAAAATTTTTTTTTTTGAAATTTTTTTTTCGAAATTTTTTTTCGAATTTTTTTTTTCAATTTTTTTTAATTTTTTTTTTTTTAATTTTTTATTTTTTTTTATTTTTTTTAAATTTTTTTTTTATTTTTTTTTGAAATTTTTTTTTTCGAAAATTTTTTTGAATTTTTTTAAAAAATTTTTTGTCTTGAAAATTTTTTTTTTCGAATTTTCTTTTTGAAAATTTTTTTTGAATTTTTTTAAAAATTTTTTTAAAATTTTTTTTTAATTTTTTATTTTTTTTTAATTTTTTTTTTGTTTTTGAATTTTTTTTTTGGAAATTTTTTCTGATTTTTTTTAAAATTTTTTTTCTTGAAAATTTTTTTTTCGAATTTTTTTTTCAATTTTTCTTAAAAATTTTTTTTTATTTTTTTTTTGAAATTTTTTTGAATTTTTTTTTTCGAAAATTTTTTTGAAATTTTTTTTTTATTTTTTTTTTGAAATTTTTTTTTTCGAAAATTTTTTTGAAATTTTTTTTTTTAATTTTCTTTTTGAAATTTTTTTTTAAATTTTTTTTTTTGAAATTTTTTTAATTGTTTTTTGAAAATTTTTTTTTTGAATTTTTTTTAAATTTTTTTTTTATTTTTTTTTTATTTTTTTTTATTTTTTTTTTAATTTTTTATTTTTTTTATTTTTTTAAAATTTTTTTATTGTTTTTGAATTTTTTTTTTTGGAAATTTTTTCTGAATTTTTTTTAAATTTTTTTTTAAATTTTTTTTCTTGAAAATTTTTTTTTCGAATTTTTTTTCAATTTTTTAAATTTTTTTTTGAAAATTTTTTTTTCGAAATTTTTTTTCGAATTTTTTTTTTAAATTTTTTTAAAATTTTTTTTTTGAAATTTTTCTTTGAAATTTTTTCTTTGAAATTTCTTTTTTTCGAAAATTTTTTTGCGAATTTTTTTTAAATTTTTTTTTGAAATTTTTTTTTTCGAAATTTTTTTTCTAATTTTTTTTTTATTTTTTTTAAAATTTTTTTAAAATTTTTTTTTTGGAAATTTTTTTTCTTGAAATTTTTTTTTTCGAAAACTTTTTTGAAATTTTTTTTTTATTTTTTTTTCGAAAATTTTTTGCGAATTTTTTTTAAATTTTTTTTTGAATTTTTTTTAAATTTTTTTTTCATTTTTTTTTATTTTTTTTTAATTTTTTTTGTCTTTGAAATTTATTCTGAATTTTTTTGAATTTTTTTGAAATTTTTTTTTTTTTAATTTTTTTTTTCGAAAATTTTTTTGAAATTTTTTTCAATTTTTTTTTTGAAATTTTTTTTTAAATTTTCTTTTTGAAATTTTTTTTTAAATTTTTTTTTTGAAATTTTTTTAATTTTTTTTTTGAAAATTTTTTTTTTTGAATTTTTTCTAAAATTTTTTTTTATTTTTTTAAATTTTTTTGAAATTTTTTATTTTTTTTATTTTTTTTTGTTTTTGAAATTTTTTTTTTGGAAATTTTTTCTGAATTTTTTTAAAATTTTTTTTTAAATTTTTTTTTCTTGAAAATTTTTTTTCGAATTTTTTTTTTCAATTTTTTAAAAAAAAAATTTTTCATTTTTCTTTTGAAATTTTTTTCAAATTTTTTTTTTGAAAATTTTTTTTTCGAAATTTTTTTCGAATTTTTTTAAAAATTTTTCATTTTTCTTTTGAAATTTTTTTCAAATTTTTTTTTTGAAAATTTTTTTTTCGAAATTTTTTTTCGAATTTTTTAAAAAAATTTTTTTTTAATTTTTTTTTTAATTTTTTTTTTTTATTTTTTTAAAAATTTTTTTCTTGAAATTTTTTTTTTCAAAAACTTTTTTGAAATTTTTTTTTTATTTTTTTTTCGAAAATTTTTTCGAATTTTTTTAAAATGTTTTTTTTGAAATTTTTTTTAAAATTTTTTTTTAATTTTTTTTTTGAAAATTTTTTTTTTGAATTTTTTAAAATTTTTTTTTTTTTTATTTTTTTTTTTTTTATTTTTTTATTTTTTTTTATTTTTTTTTGTTTTAGAATTTTTTTTTGAAAATTTTTTCTGAATTTTTTTTAAATTTTTTTTTATTTTTTTTTTTGAAATTTTTTTAATTGTTTTTTGAAAATTTTTTTTTTGAATTTTTTTTAAATTTTTTTTTTATTTTTTTTTTATTTTTTTTTTATTTTTTTTTAAATTTTTTATTTTTTTTATTTTTTTTTTAATTTTTTTTTTGTTTTTGAATTTTTTTTTTTGGAAATTTTTTCTGAATTTTTTTAAAATTTTTTTTAAAATTTTTTTTCTTGAAAATTTTTTTTTCGAATTTTTTTTTTCAATTTTTTTAATATTTTTTTTTTATTTTTTTTTTGAAATTTTTTTTAAATTTTTTTTTGAAAATTTTTTTTTCGAAATTTTTTTTCGAATTTTTTTTTAAATTTTTTTTAAAATTTTTTTTTTGAAATTTTTCTTTGAAAATTTTTTTTTTGAAATTTCTTTTTTTCGAAAATTTTTTTGCGAATTTTTTTAAAATTTTTTTTTTGAAATTTTTTTTTTCGAAATTTTTTTTCTAATTTTTTTTTTATTTTTTTTTTAATTTTTTTAAAATTTTTTTTTTGGAAATTTTTTTTCTTGAAATTTTTTTTTTCGAAAATTTTTTTGAAATTTTTTTCATTTTTTTTTTTGAAATTTTTTTTTTTAAATTTTTCTGAAATTTTTTTTTAAATTTTCTTTTTGAAATTTTTTTTTAAATTTTTTTTTTGAAATTTTTTTAATTTTTTTTTTGAAAATTTTTTTTTTTGAATTTTTTCTAAAATTTTTTTTTATTTTTTTAAATTTTTTTGAAATTTTTTATTTTTTTTATTTTTTTTTGTTTTTGAAATTTTTTTTTTGGAAATTTTTTCTGAATTTTTTTTAAATTTTTTTTAAAATTTTTTTTTCTTGAACATTTTTTTTCGAATTTTTTTTTTCAATTTTTTAAAAAAAATTTTTTTCATTTTTCTTTTGAAATTTTTTTCAAATTTTTTTTTTGAAAATTTTTTTTTCGAAATTTTTTTTCGAATTTTTTTAAAAATTTTTTTTTAAATTTTTTTTAATTTTTTTTTTTATTTTTTTTTAATTTTTTTTCTTGAAATTTTTTTTTTCAAAAACTTTTTTGAAATTTTTTTTTTATTTTTTTTTCGAAAATTTTTTCGAATTTTTTTTAAATTTTTTTTTTGAAATTTTTTTTTTCGAAATTTTTTTTCTAATTTTTTTTTCAATTTTTTTTTTTTTTTAATTTTTTTAAAATTTTTTTTTTGGAAATTTTTTTTCTTGAAATTTTTTTTTTCGAAAACTTTTTTGAAATTTTTTTTTAAATTTTTTTTTCGAAAATTTTTCGAATTTTTTTTAATTTTTTTTTTGAATTTTTTTTTTTTTTAATTTTTTTTTTGAATTTTTTTTTTGAATTTTTTTTTAAATTTTTTTTTTGAAATTTTTTTTTTAAATTTTTTTTTTGAAATTTTTTTTTTCGAAAATTTTTTTGAAATTTTTTTTTTCGAAATTTTTTTTCGAATTTTTTTAAAAATTTATTTAAAATTTTTTTTTGAAAATTTTTTTTTTTGAAAATTTTTTAATTTTTTTTTAAATTTTTTTTTCTTGAAAATTTTTTTTTCGATTTTTTTTTTCAATTTTTTTTTAAATTTTTTTTTATTTTTTTTTTGAATTTTTTTAAATTTTTTTTAATTTTTTTTAAAATTTTTTTTTGTCTTTGAAATTTTTCTGAATTTTTTTTAAACTGTTTTTGAAATTTTTTTTTTGAAAATATTTTTTAAAATTTTTTCTTTGAATTTTTTTGAAATTTTTTTTCGATTCTTTTTTTTTTTTATTTTTTTTTTTGGAATTTTTTTTTTAGAAAATTTTTTTGAAAATTTTTTCAAATTTTTTTTTTGAAATTTTTTTTTTGAAATTTTTTTTTTGAAATTTTTTTTAAATTTTTTTTTTGAAATTTTTTTAATTTTTTTTGAAAAATTTTTTTTTTCAATTTTATTTTAAATTTTTTTTAAATTTTTTTTTGAATTTCTTATAAATTTTTTTTTTATTTTTTTTTATTTTTTTAAATTTTTTTTGTCTTTGAAATTTATTCTGAATTTTTTTGAATTTTTTTGAAATTTTTTTTTTTTTAATTTTTTTTTTCGAAAATTTTTTTGAAATTTTTTTCAATTTTTTTTTTGAAATTTTTTTTTTTTAATTTTTTTGAAATTTTTTTTTAAATTTTCTTTTTGAAATTTTTTTTAAAATTTTTTTAATTTTTTTTTTTGAAAATTTTTTTTTTTGAATTTTTTCTAAAATTTTTTTTTATTTTTTTAAATTTTTTTGAAATTTTTTATTTTTTTTATTTTTTTTTGTTTTTGAAATTTTTTTTTTGGAAATTTTTTCTGAATTTTTTTAAAATTTTTTTTCAAATTTTTTTTTCTTGAAAATTTTTTTTCGAATTTTTTTTTTCAATTTTAAAAAAAAAAATTTTTCATTTTTCTTTTGAAATTTTTTTCAAATTTTTTTTTTGAAAATTTTTTTTTCGAAATTTTTTTTCGAATTTTTTTAAAAAATTTTTTTTAAATTTTTTTTTAATTTTTTTTTTTATTTTTTTAAAAATTTTTTTCTTGAAATTTTTTTTTTCAAAAACTTTTTTGAAATTTTTTTTTTTTTTTTCGAAAATTTTTTCGAATTTTTTTTAAATTTTTTTTTTGAAATTTTTTTTAAATTTTTTTTTAATTTTTTTTTTGAAAATTTTTTTTTTGAATTTTTTTAAAATTTTTTTTTTTTTTATTTTTTTTTTTTTTATTTTTTTATTTTTTTTTATTTTTTTTTTGTTTTTGAATTTTTTTTTGGAAATTTTTTCTGAATTTTTTTTAAATTTTTTTTTTATTTTTTTTCTTGAAAATTTTTTTTTCGAATTTTTTTTTTCAATTTTTTTAAATTTTTTTTTTTGAAATTTCTTTAAATTTTTTTTTTGAAAATTTTTTTTTCGAAATTTTTTTTCGAATTTTTTTTTAAATTTTTTTTTAAATTTTTTTTAAAATTTTTTTTAAATTTTTTTTTGAAATTTTTTTTTTTTTTTTTTTGAAATTTTTTTTTTCGAAATTTTTTTTGAAATTTTTTTTGAAATTTTTTTTTTCGAAATTTTTTTTGAGTTTTTTTTTAAATTTTTTTTTTCAAT
Organism: Chrysolina oricalcia; assembly: GCA_944452925.2. Lineage (NCBI taxonomy): Eukaryota > Metazoa > Arthropoda > Insecta > Coleoptera > Chrysomelidae > Chrysolina > Chrysolina oricalcia. The sequence continues at coordinate 33,730,012 of OX101819.2, forward strand.
TTTTTAAAAAAATTTTTTTTTTCAATTTTTTAAAAAAATTTTTTTTTTGAAATTTTTTTTTTCGAAGATTTTTTTGAAATTTTTTTTTTGAAATTTTTTTTTGAAAATTTTTTCTTTTTGAAATTTTTTTTTTCGAAAATTTTGTTGAGAAATTTTTTTTTAATTTTTTTTTTTGAAATTTTTTTTTTTCGAAATTTTTTTTCGAATTTTTTTTTAAATTTTTTTTTGAAATTTTTTTTTTGAAATTTTTTTTAAATTTTTTTTTTGAAAATTTTTTTTTTTGAAATTTTTTTTTCGAAATTTTTTTTCGAATTTTTTTTTTCAATTTTTTTTAATTTTTTTTTTTTAATTTTTTATTTTTTTTTATTTTTTTTAAATTTTTTTTTTATTTTTTTTTGAATTTTTTTTTTTCGAAAATTTTTTTGAATTTTTTTAAAAAATTTTTTGTCTTGAAAATTTTTTTTTTCGAATTTTCTTTTTGAAAATTTTTTTTGAATTTTTTTAAAAATTTTTTTAAAATTTTTTTTTAATTTTTTTTTTTTTTTTTTTTTAATTTTTTTTTTGTTTTTGAAATTTTTTTTTTGGAAATTTTTTAAAATTTTTTTTCTTGAAAATTTTTTTTTCGAATTTTTTTTTCAATTTTTCTTAAAAATTTTTTTTTATTTTTTTTTGAAATTTTTTTGAATTTTTTTTTTCGAAAATTTTTTTGAAATTTTTTTTTTAAATTTTCTTTTTGAAATTTTTTTTTAAATTTTTTTTTTTGAAATTTTTTTAATTGTTTTTTGAAAATTTTTTTTTTGAATTTTTTTTAAATTTTTTTTTTATTTTTTTTTTATTTTTTTTTATTTTTTTTTTAATTTTTTATTTTTTTTATTTTTTTAAAATTTTTTTATTGTTTTTGAATTTTTTTTTTTGGAAATTTTTTCTGAATTTTTTTTAAATTTTTTTTTAAATTTTTTTTCTTGAAAATTTTTTTTTCGAATTTTTTTTTTCAATTTTTTTAATATTTTTTTTTTTATTTTTTTTTTGAAATTTTTTTTAAATTTTTTTTTGAAAATTTTTTTTTCGAAATTTTTTTTCGAATTTTTTTTTTAAATTTTTTTAAAATTTTTTTTTTTAAATTTTTCTTTGAAAATTTTTTTTTTGAAATTTCTTTTTTTCGAAAATTTTTTTGCGAATTTTTTTAAATTTTTTTTTGAAATTTTTTTTTTCGAAATTTTTTTTCTAATTTTTTTTTTATTTTTTTTTTAATTTTTTTAAAATTTTTTTTTTGGAAATTTTTTTTCTTGAAATTTTTTTTTTCGAAAACTTTTTTGAAATTTTTTTTTTATTTTTTTTTCGAAAATTTTTTGCGAATTTTTTTTAAATTTTTTTTTGAATTTTTTTTAAATTTTTTTTTCATTTTTTTTTATTTTTTTTTTTAATTTTTTTTGTCTTTGAAATTTATTCTGAATTTTTTTGAATTTTTTTGAAATTTTTTTTTTTTTAATTTTTTTTTTCGAAAATTTTTTTGAAATTTTTTTCAATTTTTTTTTTGAAATTTTTTTTTAAATTTTCTTTTTGAAATTTTTTTTTAAATTTTTTTTTTGAAATTTTTTTAATTTTTTTTTTGAAAATTTTTTTTTTTGAATTTTTTCTAAAATTTTTTTTTATTTTTTTAAATTTTTTTGAAATTTTTTATTTTTTTTATTTTTTTTTGTTTTTGAAATTTTTTTTTTGGAAATTTTTTCTGAATTTTTTTAAAATTTTTTTTTAAATTTTTTTTTCTTGAAAATTTTTTTTCGAATTTTTTTTTTCAATTTTAAAAAAAAAAAATTTTTCATTTTTCTTTTGAAATTTTTTTCAAATTTTTTTTTTGAAAATTTTTTTTTCGAAATTTTTTTCGAATTTTTTTAAAAAATTTTTTTTAAATTTTTTTTTAAATTTTTTTTTTTTATTTTTTTTAAATTTTTTTTCTTGAATTTTTTTTTTTCAAAAACTTTTTTGAAATTTTTTTTTATTTTTTTTTCGAAAATTTTTTCGAATTTTTTTTAAATTTTTTTTTTGAATTTTTTTTTTAAATTTTTTTTTAATTTTTTTTTGAAAATTTTTTTTTTGAATTTTTTTAAAATTTTTTTTTTTTTTATTTTTTTTTTATTTTTTATTTTTTTATTTTTTTTTATTTTTTTTTGTTTTTGAATTTTTTTTTGGAAATTTTTTCTGAATTTTTTTTTAATTTTTTTTTTATTTTTTTTCTTGAAAATTTTTTCGAAATTTTTTTTCGAATTTTTTTTTTAAATTTTTTTTAAAATTTTTTTTTTGAAATTTTTCTTTGAAAATTTTTTTTTTGAAATTTATTTTTTTCGAAAATTTTTTTGCGAATTTTTTTAAAATTTTTTTTTTGAAATTTTTTTTTTCGAAATTTTTTTTCTAATTTTTTTTTTATTTTTTTTTAAATTTTTTTAAAATTTTTTTTTTGGAAATTTTTTTTCTTGAAATTTTTTTTTTCGAAAATTTTTTTGAAATTTTTTTCAATTTTTTTTTTGAAATTTTTTTTTTTTAATTTTTCTGAAATTTTTTTTTAAATTTTCTTTTTGAAATTTTTTTTTAAATTTTTTTTTTGAAATTTTTTTAATTTTTTTTTTTGAAAATTTTTTTTTTTGAATTTTTTCTAAAATTTTTTTTTATTTTTTTAAATTTTTTTGAAATTTTTTATATTTTTTATTTTTTTTTGTTTTTGAATTTTTTTTTTTGGAAATTTTTTCTGAATTTTTTTAAAATTTTTTTTAAAATTTTTTTTTCTTGAACATTTTTTTTCGAATTTTTTTTTTCAATTTTTTAAAAAAAATTTTTTTCATTTTTCTTTTGAAATTTTTTTCAAATTTTTTTTTTGAAAATTTTTTTTTCGAAATTTTTTTTCGAATTTTTTTAAAAATTTTTTTTTAAATTTTTTTTAAAATTTTTTTTTTTTATTTTTTTTTAATTTTTTTTCTTGAAATTTTTTTTTTCAAAAACTTTTTTGAAATTTTTTTTTTATTTTTTTTTCGAAAATTTTTTCGAATTTTTTTTAAATTTTTTTTTTGAAATTTTTTTTTTTGAAATTTTTTTTAAAATTTTTTTTTAATTTTTTTTTTGAAAATTTTTTTTTTGAATTTTTTAAAAATTTTTTTTTTTTTATTTTTTTTTTTTTTATTTTTTTATTTTTTTTTATTTTTTTTTGTTTTAGAATTTTTTTTTGAAAATTTTTTCTGAATTTTTTTTAAATTTTTTTTTATTTTTTTTTTTGAAATTTTTTTAATTGTTTTTTGAAAATTTTTTTTTTGAATTTTTTTTAAATTTTTTTTTTATTTTTTTTTTATTTTTTTTTTATTTTTTTTTAAATTTTTTATTTTTTTTATTTTTTTTTTAATTTTTTTTTTGTTTTTGAATTTTTTTTTTTGGAAATTTTTTCTGAATTTTTTTAAAATTTTTTTTAAAATTTTTTTTAAAATTTTTTTTCTTGAAAATTTTTTTTTCGAATTTTTTTTTTCAATTTTTTTAATATTTTTTTTTTATTTTTTTTTTGAAATTTTTTTTAAATTTTTTTTTGAAAATTTTTTTTTCGAAATTTTTTTTCGAATTTTTTTTTAAATTTTTTTTAAAATTTTTTTTTTGAAATTTTTCTTTGAAAATTTTTTTTTTGAAATTTCTTTTTTTCGAAAATTTTTTTGCGAATTTTTTTAAAATTTTTTTTTTGAAATTTTTTTTTTCGAAATTTTTTTTCTAATTTTTTTTTTATTTTTTTTTTAATTTTTTTAAAATTTTTTTTTTGGAAATTTTTTTTCTTGAAATTTTTTTTTTCGAAAATTTTTTTGAAATTTTTTTCAATTTTTTTTTTGAAATTTTTTTTTTTAAATTTTTCTGAATTTTTTTTTTAAATTTTCTTTTTGAAATTTTTTTTTAAATTTTTTTTTTGAAATTTTTTTAATTTTTTTTTTGAAAATTTTTTTTTTTGAATTTTTTCTAAAATTTTTTTTTATTTTTTTAAATTTTTTTGAAATTTTTTATTTTTTTTATTTTTTTTTGTTTTTGAAATTTTTTTTTTGGAAATTTTTTCTGAATTTTTTTTAAATTTTTTTTAAAATTTTTTTTTCTTGAACATTTTTTTTCGAATTTTTTTTTTCAATTTTTTAAAAAAAATTTTTTTCATTTTTCTTTTGAAATTTTTTTCAAATTTTTTTTTTGAAAATTTTTTTTTCGAAATTTTTTTTCGAATTTTTTTAAAAATTTTTTTTTAAATTTTTTTTAATTTTTTTTTTTATTTTTTTTTAATTTTTTTTCTTGAAATTTTTTTTTTCAAAAACTTTTTTGAAATTTTTTTTTTATTTTTTTTTCGAAAATTTTTTCGAATTTTTTTTAAATTTTTTTTTTGAAATTTTTTTTTTCGAAATTTTTTTTCTAATTTTTTTTTCAATTTTTTTTTTTTTTTAATTTTTTTAAAATTTTTTTTTTGGAAATTTTTTTTCTTGAAATTTTTTTTTTCGAAAACTTTTTTGAAATTTTTTTTTAAATTTTTTTTTCGAAAATTTTTCGAATTTTTTTTAATTTTTTTTTTGAATTTTTTTTTTTTTTAATTTTTTTTTTGAATTTTTTTTTTGAATTTTTTTTTAAATTTTTTTTTTGAAATTTTTTTTTTAAATTTTTTTTTTGAAATTTTTTTTTTCGAAAATTTTTTTGAAATTTTTTTTTTCGAAATTTTTTTTCGAATTTTTTTAAAAATTTATTTAAAATTTTTTTTTGAAAATTTTTTTTTTTGAAAATTTTTTAATTTTTTTTTAAATTTTTTTTTCTTGAAAATTTTTTTTTCGATTTTTTTTTCAATTTTTTTTTAAATTTTTTTTTATTTTTTTTTTGAATTTTTTTAAATTTTTTTTAATTTTTTTTTAAATTTTTTTTTGTCTTTGAAATTTTTCTGAATTTTTTTTAAACTGTTTTTGAAATTTTTTTTTTGAAAATATTTTTTAAAATTTTTTCTTTGAATTTTTTTGAAATTTTTTTTCGATTCTTTTTTTTTTTTATTTTTTTTTTTGGAATTTTTTTTTTAGAAAATTTTTTTGAAAATTTTTTCAAATTTTTTTTTTGAAATTTTTTTTTTGAAATTTTTTTTTTGAAATTTTTTTTTAATTTTTTTTTTGAAATTTTTTTAATTTTTTTTGAAAAATTTTTTTTTTCAATTTTATTTTAAATTTTTTTTAAATTTTTTTTTGAATTTCTTATAAATTTTTTTTTTATTTTTTTTTATTTTTTTAAATTTTTTTTGTCTTTGAAATTTATTCTGAATTTTTTTGAATTTTTTTGAAATTTTTTTTTTTTTAATTTTTTTTTTCGAAAATTTTTTTGAAATTTTTTTCAATTTTTTTTTTGAAATTTTTTTTTTTTAATTTTTTTGAAATTTTTTTTTAAATTTTCTTTTTGAAATTTTTTTTAAAATTTTTTTAATTTTTTTTTTTGAAAATTTTTTTTTTTGAATTTTTTCTAAAATTTTTTTTTATTTTTTTAAATTTTTTTGAAATTTTTTATTTTTTTTATTTTTTTTTGTTTTTGAAATTTTTTTTTTGGAAATTTTTTCTGAATTTTTTTAAAATTTTTTTTCAAATTTTTTTTTCTTGAAAATTTTTTTTCGAATTTTTTTTTTCAATTTAAAAAAAAAAATTTTTTCATTTTTCTTTTGAAATTTTTTTCAAATTTTTTTTTTGAAAATTTTTTTTTCGAAATTTTTTTTCGAATTTTTTTAAAAAATTTTTTTTTAATTTTTTTTTAATTTTTTTTTTTATTTTTTTAAAAATTTTTTTCTTGAAATTTTTTTTTTCAAAAACTTTTTTGAAATTTTTTTTTTTTTTTTTCGAATTTTTTTTAAATTTTTTTTTTGAAATTTTTTTTAAATTTTTTTTTAATTTTTTTTTTGAAAATTTTTTTTTTGAATTTTTTTAAAATTTTTTTTTTTTTTATTTTTTTTTTTTTTTATTTTTTTATTTTTTTTTATTTTTTTTTTGTTTTTGAATTTTTTTTTGGAAATTTTTTCTGAATTTTTTTTAAATTTTTTTTTTATTTTTTTTCTTGAAAATTTTTTTTTCGAATTTTTTTTTTCAATTTTTTTAAATTTTTTTTTTTGAAATTTCTTTAAATTTTTTTTTTGAAAATTTTTTTTTCGAAATTTTTTTTCGAATTTTTTTTTAAATTTTTTTTAAAATTTTTTTTTGAAAATTTTTTTTTTGAAATTTTTTTTTGAAAATTTTTTTTTTTGAAATTTTTTTTTTCGAAATTTTTTTTGAGTTTTTTTTTAAATTTTTTTTTTCAATTTTTTAAAAAAATTTTTTTTTTCAATTTTTTAAAAAAATTTTTTTTTTTGAAATTTTTTTTTTCGAAGATTTTTTTGAAATTTTTTTTTTGAAATTTTTTTTTGAAAATTTTTTCTTTTTGAAATTTTTTTTTTCGAAAATTTTGTTGAGAAATTTTTTTTTAATTTTTTTTTTTGAAATTTTTTTTTTTCGAAATTTTTTTTCGAATTTTTTTTTAAATTTTTTTTTGAAATTTTTTTTTTGAAATTTTTTTTAAATTTTTTTTTTGAAAATTTTTTTTTTTGAAATTTTTTTTTCGAAATTTTTTTTCGAATTTTTTTTTTCAATTTTTTTTAATTTTTTTTTTTTAATTTTTTATTTTTTTTTATTTTTTTTAAATTTTTTTTTTATTTTTTTTTGAATTTTTTTTTTTCGAAAATTTTTTTGAATTTTTTTAAAAAATTTTTTGTCTTGAAAATTTTTTTTTTCGAATTTTCTTTTTGAAAATTTTTTTTGAATTTTTTTAAAAATTTTTTTAAAATTTTTTTTTAATTTTTTTTTTTTTTTTTTTTTAATTTTTTTTTTGTTTTTGAAATTTTTTTTTTGGAAATTTTTTAAAATTTTTTTTCTTGAAAATTTTTTTTTCGAATTTTTTTTTCAATTTTTCTTAAAAATTTTTTTTTATTTTTTTTTGAAATTTTTTTGAATTTTTTTTTTCGAAAATTTTTTTGAAATTTTTTTTTTAAATTTTCTTTTTGAAATTTTTTTTTAAATTTTTTTTTTTGAAATTTTTTTAATTGTTTTTTGAAAATTTTTTTTTTGAATTTTTTTTAAATTTTTTTTTTATTTTTTTTTTATTTTTTTTTATTTTTTTTTTAATTTTTTATTTTTTTTATTTTTTTAAAATTTTTTTATTGTTTTTGAATTTTTTTTTTTGGAAATTTTTTCTGAATTTTTTTTAAATTTTTTTTAAAATTTTTTTTCTTGAAAATTTTTTTTTCGAATTTTTTTTTTCAATTTTTTTAATATTTTTTTTTTTATTTTTTTTTTGAAATTTTTTTTAAATTTTTTTTTGAAAATTTTTTTTTCGAAATTTTTTTTCGAATTTTTTTTTTAAATTTTTTTAAAATTTTTTTTTTTAAATTTTTCTTGAAAATTTTTTTTTTGAAATTTCTTTTTTTCGAAAATTTTTTTGCGAATTTTTTTAAATTTTTTTTTGAAATTTTTTTTTTCGAAATTTTTTTTCTAATTTTTTTTTTATTTTTTTTTTAATTTTTTTAAAATTTTTTTTTTGGAAATTTTTTTTCTTGAAATTTTTTTTTTCGAAAACTTTTTTGAAATTTTTTTTTTATTTTTTTTTCGAAAATTTTTTGCGAATTTTTTTTAAATTTTTTTTTGAATTTTTTTTAAATTTTTTTTTCATTTTTTTTTATTTTTTTTTTTAATTTTTTTTGTCTTTGAAATTTATTCTGAATTTTTTTGAATTTTTTTGAAATTTTTTTTTTTTTAATTTTTTTTTTCGAAAATTTTTTTGAAATTTTTTTCAATTTTTTTTTTGAAATTTTTTTTTAAATTTTCTTTTTGAAATTTTTTTTTAAATTTTTTTTTTGAAATTTTTTTAATTTTTTTTTTGAAAATTTTTTTTTTTGAATTTTTTCTAAAATTTTTTTTTATTTTTTTAAATTTTTTTGAAATTTTTTATTTTTTTTATTTTTTTTTGTTTTTGAAATTTTTTTTTTGGAAATTTTTTCTGAATTTTTTTAAAATTTTTTTTTAAATTTTTTTTTCTTGAAAATTTTTTTTCGAATTTTTTTTTTCAATTTAAAAAAAAAAAAATTTTTCATTTTTCTTTTGAAATTTTTTTCAAATTTTTTTTTTGAAAATTTTTTTTTCGAAATTTTTTTCGAATTTTTTTAAAAAATTTTTTTTAAATTTTTTTTTAAATTTTTTTTTTTTATTTTTTTTAAATTTTTTTTCTTGAATTTTTTTTTTTCAAAAACTTTTTTGAAATTTTTTTTTATTTTTTTTTCGAAAATTTTTTCGAATTTTTTTAAAATTTTTTTTTTGAATTTTTTTTTTAAATTTTTTTTTAATTTTTTTTTTGAAAATTTTTTTTTTGAATTTTTTTAAAATTTTTTTTTTTTTTATTTTTTTTTTATTTTTTATTTTTTTATTTTTTTTTATTTTTTTTTGTTTTTGAATTTTTTTTTGGAAATTTTTTCTGAATTTTTTTTTAATTTTTTTTTTATTTTTTTTCTTGAAAATTTTTTCGAAATTTTTTTTCGAATTTTTTTTTTAAATTTTTTTTAAAATTTTTTTTTTGAAATTTTTCTTTGAAAATTTTTTTTTTGAAATTTATTTTTTTCGAAAATTTTTTTGCGAATTTTTTTAAAATTTTTTTTTTGAAATTTTTTTTTTCGAAATTTTTTTTCTAATTTTTTTTTTATTTTTTTTTAAATTTTTTTAAAATTTTTTTTTTGGAAATTTTTTTTCTTGAAATTTTTTTTTTCGAAAATTTTTTTGAAATTTTTTTCAATTTTTTTTTTGAAATTTTTTTTTTTTAATTTTTCTGAAATTTTTTTTTAAATTTTCTTTTTGAAATTTTTTTTTAAATTTTTTTTTTGAAATTTTTTTAATTTTTTTTTTTGAAAATTTTTTTTTTTGAATTTTTTCTAAAATTTTTTTTTATTTTTTTAAATTTTTTTGAAATTTTTTATATTTTTTATTTTTTTTTGTTTTTGAATTTTTTTTTTTGGAAATTTTTTCTGAATTTTTTTAAAATTTTTTTTAAAATTTTTTTTTCTTGAACATTTTTTTTCGAATTTTTTTTTTCAATTTTTTAAAAAAAATTTTTTTCATTTTTCTTTTGAAATTTTTTTCAAATTTTTTTTTTGAAAATTTTTTTTTCGAAATTTTTTTTCGAATTTTTTTAAAAATTTTTTTTTAAATTTTTTTTAAAATTTTTTTTTTTTTTATTTTTTTTTTTTTTTATTTTTTTATTTTTTTTTATTTTTTTTTTGTTTTTGAATTTTTTTTTGGAAATTTTTTCTGAATTTTTTTTAAATTTTTTTTTTATTTTTTTTCTTGAAAATTTTTTTTTCGAATTTTTTTTTTCAATTTTTTTAAATTTTTTTTTTTGAAATTTCTTTAAATTTTTTTTTTGAAAATTTTTTTTTCGAAATTTTTTTTCGAATTTTTTTTTAAATTTTTTTTAAAATTTTTTTTTGAAAATTTTTTTTTTGAAATTTTTTTTTGAAAATTTTTTTTTTTGAAATTTTTTTTTTCGAAATTTTTTTTGAGTTTTTTTTTAAATTTTTTTTTTCAATTTTTTAAAAAAATTTTTTTTTTCAATTTTTTAAAAAAATTTTTTTTTTTGAAATTTTTTTTTTCGAAGATTTTTTTGAAATTTTTTTTTTGAAATTTTTTTTTGAAAATTTTTTCTTTTTGAAATTTTTTTTTTCGAAAATTTTGTTGAGAAATTTTTTTTTAATTTTTTTTTTTGAAATTTTTTTTTTTCGAAATTTTTTTTCGAATTTTTTTTTAAATTTTTTTTTGAAATTTTTTTTTTGAATTTTTTTTTTTCGAAAATTTTTTTGAATTTTTTTAAAAAATTTTTTGTCTTGAAAATTTTTTTTTTCGAATTTTCTTTTTGAAAATTTTTTTTGAATTTTTTTAAAAATTTTTTTAAAATTTTTTTTTAATTTTTTTTTTTTTTTTTTTTAATTTTTTTTTTGTTTTTGAAATTTTTTTTTTGGAAATTTTTTAAAATTTTTTTTCTTGAAAATTTTTTTTTCGAATTTTTTTTTCAATTTTTCTTAAAAATTTTTTTTTATTTTTTTTTGAAATTTTTTTGAATTTTTTTTTTCGAAAATTTTTTTGAAATTTTTTTTTTAAATTTTCTTTTTGAAATTTTTTTTTAAATTTTTTTTTTTGAAATTTTTTTAATTGTTTTTTGAAAATTTTTTTTTTGAATTTTTTTTAAATTTTTTTTTTATTTTTTTTTTATTTTTTTTTATTTTTTTTTTAATTTTTTATTTTTTTTATTTTTTTAAAATTTTTTTATTGTTTTTGAATTTTTTTTTTTGGAAATTTTTTCTGAATTTTTTTTAAATTTTTTTTAAAATTTTTTTTCTTGAAAATTTTTTTTTCGAATTTTTTTTTTCAATTTTTTTAATATTTTTTTTTTTATTTTTTTTTTGAAATTTTTTTTAAATTTTTTTTTGAAAATTTTTTTTTCGAAATTTTTTTTCGAATTTTTTTTTTAAATTTTTTTAAAATTTTTTTTTTTAAATTTTTCTTGAAAATTTTTTTTTTGAAATTTCTTTTTTTCGAAAATTTTTTTGCGAATTTTTTTAAATTTTTTTTTGAAATTTTTTTTTTCGAAATTTTTTTTCTAATTTTTTTTTTATTTTTTTTTTAATTTTTTTAAAATTTTTTTTTTGGAAATTTTTTTTCTTGAAATTTTTTTTTTCGAAAACTTTTTTGAAATTTTTTTTTTATTTTTTTTTCGAAAATTTTTTGCGAATTTTTTTTAAATTTTTTTTTGAATTTTTTTAAAATTTTTTTTTCATTTTTTTTTATTTTTTTTTTTAATTTTTTTTGTCTTTGAAATTTATTCTGAATTTTTTTGAATTTTTTTGAAATTTTTTTTTTTTTAATTTTTTTTTTCGAAAATTTTTTTGAAATTTTTTTCAATTTTTTTTTTGAAATTTTTTTTTAAATTTTCTTTTTGAAATTTTTTTTTAAATTTTTTTTTTGAAATTTTTTTAATTTTTTTTTTGAAAATTTTTTTTTTTGAATTTTTTCTAAAATTTTTTTTTATTTTTTTAAATTTTTTTGAAATTTTTTATTTTTTTTATTTTTTTTTGTTTTTGAAATTTTTTTTTTGGAAATTTTTTCTGAATTTTTTTAAAATTTTTTTTTAAATTTTTTTTTCTTGAAAATTTTTTTTCGAATTTTTTTTTTCAATTTAAAAAAAAAAAATTTTTTCATTTTTCTTTTGAAATTTTTTTCAAATTTTTTTTTTGAAAATTTTTTTTTCGAAATTTTTTTCGAATTTTTTTAAAAAATTTTTTTTAAATTTTTTTTTAAATTTTTTTTTTTTATTTTTTTTAAATTTTTTTTCTTGAATTTTTTTTTTTCAAAAACTTTTTTGAAATTTTTTTTTATTTTTTTTTCGAAAATTTTTTCGAATTTTTTTTAAATTTTTTTTTTGAATTTTTTTTTTAAATTTTTTTTTAATTTTTTTTTTGAAAATTTTTTTTTTGAATTTTTTTAAAATTTTTTTTTTTTTATTTTTTTTTTATTTTTTATTTTTTTATTTTTTTTTATTTTTTTTTGTTTTTGAATTTTTTTTTGGAAATTTTTTCTGAATTTTTTTTTAATTTTTTTTTTATTTTTTTTCTTGAAAATTTTTTCGAAATTTTTTTTCGAATTTTTTTTTTAAATTTTTTTTAAAATTTTTTTTTTGAAATTTTTCTTTGAAAATTTTTTTTTTGAAATTTATTTTTTTCGAAAATTTTTTTGCGAATTTTTTTAAAATTTTTTTTTTGAAATTTTTTTTTTCGAAATTTTTTTTCTAATTTTTTTTTTATTTTTTTTTAAATTTTTTTAAAATTTTTTTTTTGGAAATTTTTTTTCTTGAAATTTTTTTTTTCGAAAATTTTTTTGAAATTTTTTTCAATTTTTTTTTTGAAATTTTTTTTTTTTAATTTTTCTGAAATTTTTTTTTAAATTTTCTTTTTGAAATTTTTTTTTAAATTTTTTTTTTGAAATTTTTTTAATTTTTTTTTTTGAAAATTTTTTTTTTTGAATTTTTTCTAAAATTTTTTTTTATTTTTTTAAATTTTTTTGAAATTTTTTATATTTTTTATTTTTTTTTGTTTTTGAATTTTTTTTTTTGGAAATTTTTTCTGAATTTTTTTAAAATTTTTTTTAAAATTTTTTTTTCTTGAACATTTTTTTTCGAATTTTTTTTTTCAATTTTTTAAAAAAAATTTTTTTCATTTTTCTTTTGAAATTTTTTTCAAATTTTTTTTTTGAAAATTTTTTTTTCGAAATTTTTTTTCGAATTTTTTTAAAAATTTTTTTTTAAATTTTTTTTAAAATTTTTTTTTTTTTTATTTTTTTTTTTTTTTATTTTTTTATTTTTTTTTATTTTTTTTTTGTTTTTGAATTTTTTTTTGGAAATTTTTTCTGAATTTTTTTTAAATTTTTTTTTTATTTTTTTTCTTGAAAATTTTTTTTTCGAATTTTTTTTTTCAATTTTTTTAAATTTTTTTTTTTGAAATTTCTTTAAATTTTTTTTTTGAAAATTTTTTTTTCGAAATTTTTTTTCGAATTTTTTTTTAAATTTTTTTTAAAATTTTTTTTTGAAAATTTTTTTTTTGAAATTTTTTTTTGAAAATTTTTTTTTTTGAAATTTTTTTTTTCGAAATTTTTTTTGAGTTTTTTTTTAAATTTTTTTTTTCAATTTTTTAAAAAAATTTTTTTTTTCAATTTTTTAAAAAAATTTTTTTTTTTGAAATTTTTTTTTTCGAAGATTTTTTTGAAATTTTTTTTTTGAAATTTTTTTTTGAAAATTTTTTCTTTTTGAAATTTTTTTTTTCGAAAATTTTGTTGAGAAATTTTTTTTTAATTTTTTTTTTTGAAATTTTTTTTTTTCGAAATTTTTTTTCGAATTTTTTTTTAAATTTTTTTTTGAAATTTTTTTTTTGAAATTTTTTTTAAATTTTTTTTTTGAAAATTTTTTTTTTTGAAATTTTTTTTTCGAAATTTTTTTTCGAATTTTTTTTTTCAATTTTTTTTAATTTTTTTTTTTTAATTTTTTATTTTTTTTTATTTTTTTTAAATTTTTTTTTTATTTTTTTTTGAATTTTTTTTTTTCGAAAATTTTTTTGAATTTTTTTAAAAAATTTTTTGTCTTGAAAATTTTTTTTTTCGAATTTTCTTTTTGAAAATTTTTTTTGAATTTTTTTAAAAATTTTTTTAAAATTTTTTTTTAATTTTTTTTTTTTTTTTTTTTTAATTTTTTTTTTGTTTTTGAAATTTTTTTTTTGGAAATTTTTTAAAATTTTTTTTCTTGAAAATTTTTTTTTCGAATTTTTTTTTCAATTTTTCTTAAAAATTTTTTTTTATTTTTTTTTGAAATTTTTTTGAATTTTTTTTTTCGAAAATTTTTTTGAAATTTTTTTTTTAAATTTTCTTTTTGAAATTTTTTTTTAAATTTTTTTTTTTGAAATTTTTTTAATTGTTTTTTGAAAATTTTTTTTTTGAATTTTTTTTAAATTTTTTTTTTATTTTTTTTTTATTTTTTTTTATTTTTTTTTTAATTTTTTATTTTTTTTATTTTTTTAAAATTTTTTTATTGTTTTTGAATTTTTTTTTTTGGAAATTTTTTCTGAATTTTTTTTAAATTTTTTTTAAAATTTTTTTTCTTGAAAATTTTTTTTTCGAATTTTTTTTTTCAATTTTTTTAATATTTTTTTTTTTATTTTTTTTTTGAAATTTTTTTTAAATTTTTTTTTGAAAATTTTTTTTTCGAAATTTTTTTTCGAATTTTTTTTTTAAATTTTTTTAAAATTTTTTTTTTTAAATTTTTCTTGAAAATTTTTTTTTTGAAATTTCTTTTTTTCGAAAATTTTTTTGCGAATTTTTTTAAATTTTTTTTTGAAATTTTTTTTTTCGAAATTTTTTTTCTAATTTTTTTTTTATTTTTTTTTTAATTTTTTTAAAATTTTTTTTTTGGAAATTTTTTTTCTTGAAATTTTTTTTTTCGAAAACTTTTTTGAAATTTTTTTTTTATTTTTTTTTCGAAAATTTTTTGCGAATTTTTTTTAAATTTTTTTTTGAATTTTTTTTAAATTTTTTTTTCATTTTTTTTTATTTTTTTTTTTAATTTTTTTTGTCTTTGAAATTTATTCTGAATTTTTTTGAATTTTTTTGAAATTTTTTTTTTTTTAATTTTTTTTTTCGAAAATTTTTTTGAAATTTTTTTCAATTTTTTTTTTGAAATTTTTTTTTAAATTTTCTTTTTGAAATTTTTTTTTAAATTTTTTTTTTGAAATTTTTTTAATTTTTTTTTTGAAAATTTTTTTTTTTGAATTTTTTCTAAAATTTTTTTTTATTTTTTTAAATTTTTTTGAAATTTTTTATTTTTTTTATTTTTTTTTGTTTTTGAAATTTTTTTTTTGGAAATTTTTTCTGAATTTTTTTAAAATTTTTTTTTAAATTTTTTTTTCTTGAAAATTTTTTTTCGAATTTTTTTTTTCAATTTTAAAAAAAAAAAATTTTTCATTTTTCTTTTGAAATTTTTTTCAAATTTTTTTTTTGAAAATTTTTTTTTCGAAATTTTTTTCGAATTTTTTTAAAAAATTTTTTTTAAATTTTTTTTTAAATTTTTTTTTTTTATTTTTTTTAAATTTTTTTTCTTGAATTTTTTTTTTTCAAAAACTTTTTTGAAATTTTTTTTTATTTTTTTTTCGAAAATTTTTTCGAATTTTTTTTAAATTTTTTTTTTGAATTTTTTTTTTAAATTTTTTTTTAATTTTTTTTTTGAAAATTTTTTTTTTGAATTTTTTTAAAATTTTTTTTTTTTTTATTTTTTTTTTATTTTTTATTTTTTTATTTTTTTTTATTTTTTTTTGTTTTTGAATTTTTTTTTGGAAATTTTTTCTGAATTTTTTTTTAATTTTTTTTTTATTTTTTTTCTTGAAAATTTTTTCGAAATTTTTTTTCGAATTTTTTTTTTAAATTTTTTTTAAAATTTTTTTTTTGAAATTTTTCTTTGAAAATTTTTTTTTTGAAATTTATTTTTTTCGAAAATTTTTTTGCGAATTTTTTTAAAATTTTTTTTTTGAAATTTTTTTTTTCGAAATTTTTTTTCTAATTTTTTTTTTATTTTTTTTTAAATTTTTTTAAAATTTTTTTTTTGGAAATTTTTTTTCTTGAAATTTTTTTTTTCGAAAATTTTTTTGAAATTTTTTTCAATTTTTTTTTTGAAATTTTTTTTTTTTAATTTTTCTGAAATTTTTTTTTAAATTTTCTTTTTGAAATTTTTTTTTAAATTTTTTTTTTGAAATTTTTTTAATTTTTTTTTTTGAAAATTTTTTTTTTTGAATTTTTTCTAAAATTTTTTTTTATTTTTTTAAATTTTTTTGAAATTTTTTATATTTTTTATTTTTTTTTGTTTTTGAATTTTTTTTTTTGGAAATTTTTTCTGAATTTTTTTAAAATTTTTTTTAAAATTTTTTTTTCTTGAACATTTTTTTTCGAATTTTTTTTTTCAATTTTTTAAAAAAAATTTTTTTCATTTTTCTTTTGAAATTTTTTTCAAATTTTTTTTTTGAAAATTTTTTTTTCGAAATTTTTTTTCGAATTTTTTTAAAAATTTTTTTTTAAATTTTTTTTAAAATTTTTTTTTTTCATTTTTTTTTAATTTTTTTTCTTGAAATTTTTTTTTTCAAAAACTTTTTTGAAATTTTTTTTTTATTTTTTTTTCGAAAATTTTTTCGAATTTTTTTTAAATTTTTTTTTTGAAATTTTTTTTTTCGAAATTTTTTTTCTAATTTTTTTTTTCAATTTTTTTTTTTTTTTTAATTTTTTTAAAATTTTTTTTTTGGAAATTTTTTTTCTTGAAATTTTTTTTTTCGAAAACTTTTTTGAAATTTTTTTTTTAATTTTTTTTTCGAAAATTTTTCGAATTTTTTTTAATTTTTTTTTTTGAATTTTTTTTTTTTTAATTTTTTTTTTGAATTTTTTTTTTGAATTTTTTTTTAAATTTTTTTTTTGAAATTTTTTTTTTAAATTTTTTTTTTGAAATTTTTTTTTTCGAAAATTTTTTTGAAATTTTTTTTTTTGAAATTTTTTTTTTCGAAATTTTTTTTCGAATTTTTTTAAAAATTTATTTAAAATTTTTTTCTGAAAATTTTTTTTTTTGAAAATTTTTTAATTTTTTTTTTAATTTTTTTTTCTTGAAAATTTTTTTTTCGATTTTTTTTTTCAATTTTTTTTTATTTTTTTTTTGAATTTTTTTAAATTTTTTTAAATTTTTTTTAAAATTTTTTTTTGTCTTTGAAATTTTTCTGAATTTTTTTTAAACTGTTTTTGAAATTTTTTTTTTGAAAATATTTTTTAAAATTTTTTCTTTGAATTTTTTTGAATTTTTTTTTCGATTCTTTTTTTTTTTTATTTTTTTTTTTGGAATTTTTTTTTTAGAAAATTTTTTTGAAAATTTTTTCAAATTTTTTTTTTGAAATTTTTTTTTTGAAATTTTTTTTTGAAATTTTTTTTTAATTTTTTTTTTGAAATTTTTTTAATTTTTTTTGAAAAATTTTTTTTTTCAATTTTATTTTAAATTTTTTTTAAATTTTTTTTTGAATTTCTTTTAAATTTTTTTTTTATTTTTTTTTATTTTTTTAAATTTTTTTTGTCTTTGAAATTTATTCTGAATTTTTTTGAATTTTTTTGAAATTTTTTTTTTTTTAATTTTTTTTTTCGAAAATTTTTTTGAAATTTTTTTCAATTTTTTTTTTGAAATTTTTTTTTTTAATTTTTTTGAAATTTTTTTTTAAATTTTCTTTTTGAAATTTTTTTTTAAATTTTTTTAATTTTTTTTTTTGAAAATTTTTTTTTTTGAATTTTTTCTAAAATTTTTTTTTATTTTTTTAAATTTTTTTGAAATTTTTTATTTTTTTTATTTTTTTTTGTTTTTGAAATTTTTTTTTTGGAAATTTTTTCTGAATTTTTTTTAAATTTTTTTTCAAATTTTTTTTTCTTGAAAATTTTTTTTCGAATTTTTTTTTTCAATTTAAAAAAAAAAAAATTTTCATTTTTCTTTTGAAATTTTTTTCAAATTTTTTTTTTGAAAATTTTTTTTTCGAAATTTTTTTTCGAATTTTTTTAAAAAATTTTTTTTAAATTTTTTTTTAATTTTTTTTTTTATTTTTTTAAAATTTTTTTTCTTGAAATTTTTTTTTTCAAAAACTTTTTTGAAATTTTTTTTTTTTTTTTTTCGAAAATTTTTTCGAATTTTTTTTAAATTTTTTTTTTTAAATTTTTTTTTAATTTTTTTTAAATTTTTTTTTTGAAAATTTTTTTTTTGAATTTTTTTAAAATTTTTTTTTTTTTTATTTTTTTTATTTTTTTTTATTTTTTTATTTTTTTTTATTTTTTTTTTTGTTTTTGAATTTTTTTTTGGAAATTTTTTCTGAATTTTTTTTAAATTTTTTTTTTATTTTTTTTCTTGAAAATTTTTTTTTCGAATTTTTTTTTTCAATTTTTTTAAATTTTTTTTTTGAAATTTCTTTAAATTTTTTTTTTGAAAATTTTTTTTTCGAAATTTTTTTTCGAATTTTTTTTAATATTTTTTTTTTATTTTTTTTTTGAAATTTTTTTTAAATTTTTTTTTGAAAATTTTTTTTTCGAAATTTTTTTTCGAATTTTTTTTTAAATTTTTTTTAAAATTTTTTTTTTGAAATTTTTCTTTGAAAATTTTTTTTTTGAAATTTCTTTTTTTCGAAAATTTTTTTGCGAATTTTTTTAAAATTTTTTTTTTGAAATTTTTTTTTTCGAAATTTTTTTTCTAATTTTTTTTTTATTTTTTTTTTAATTTTTTTAAAATTTTTTTTTTGGAAATTTTTTTTCTTGAAATTTTTTTTTTCGAAAATTTTTTTGAAATTTTTTTCAATTTTTTTTTTGAAATTTTTTTTTTTAAATTTTTCTGAAATTTTTTTTTAAATTTTCTTTTTGAAATTTTTTTTTAAATTTTTTTTTTGAAATTTTTTTAATTTTTTTTTTGAAAATTTTTTTTTTTGAATTTTTTCTAAAATTTTTTTTTATTTTTTTAAATTTTTTTGAAATTTTTTATTTTTTTTATTTTTTTTTGTTTTTGAAATTTTTTTTTTGGAAATTTTTTCTGAATTTTTTTTAAATTTTTTTTAAAATTTTTTTTTCTTGAACATTTTTTTTCGAATTTTTTTTTTCAATTTTTTAAAAAAAATTTTTTTCATTTTTCTTTTGAAATTTTTTTCAAATTTTTTTTTTGAAAATTTTTTTTTCGAAATTTTTTTTCGAATTTTTTTAAAAATTTTTTTTTAAATTTTTTTTAATTTTTTTTTTTATTTTTTTTTAATTTTTTTTCTTGAAATTTTTTTTTTCAAAAACTTTTTTGAAATTTTTTTTTTATTTTTTTTTCGAAAATTTTTTCGAATTTTTTTTAAATTTTTTTTTTGAAATTTTTTTTTTCGAAATTTTTTTTCTAATTTTTTTTTCAATTTTTTTTTTTTTTTAATTTTTTTAAAATTTTTTTTTTGGAAATTTTTTTTCTTGAAATTTTTTTTTTCGAAAACTTTTTTGAAATTTTTTTTTAAATTTTTTTTTCGAAAATTTTTCGAATTTTTTTTAATTTTTTTTTTGAATTTTTTTTTTTTTTAATTTTTTTTTTGAATTTTTTTTTTGAATTTTTTTTTAAATTTTTTTTTTGAAATTTTTTTTTTAAATTTTTTTTTTGAAATTTTTTTTTTCGAAAATTTTTTTGAAATTTTTTTTTTCGAAATTTTTTTTCGAATTTTTTTAAAAATTTATTTAAAATTTTTTTTTGAAAATTTTTTTTTTTGAAAATTTTTTAATTTTTTTTTAAATTTTTTTTTCTTGAAAATTTTTTTTTCGATTTTTTTTTTCAATTTTTTTTTAAATTTTTTTTTATTTTTTTTTTGAATTTTTTTAAATTTTTTTTAATTTTTTTTTAAATTTTTTTTTGTCTTTGAAATTTTTCTGAATTTTTTTTAAACTGTTTTTGAAATTTTTTTTTTGAAAATATTTTTTAAAATTTTTTCTTTGAATTTTTTTGAAATTTTTTTTCGATTCTTTTTTTTTTTTATTTTTTTTTTTGGAATTTTTTTTTTAGAAAATTTTTTTGAAAATTTTTTCAAATTTTTTTTTTGAAATTTTTTTTTTGAAATTTTTTTTTTGAAATTTTTTTTTAATTTTTTTTTTGAAATTTTTTTAATTTTTTTTGAAAAATTTTTTTTTTCAATTTTATTTTAAATTTTTTTTAAATTTTTTTTTGAATTTCTTATAAATTTTTTTTTTATTTTTTTTTATTTTTTTAAATTTTTTTTGTCTTTGAAATTTATTCTGAATTTTTTTGAATTTTTTTGAAATTTTTTTTTTTTTAATTTTTTTTTTCGAAAATTTTTTTGAAATTTTTTTCAATTTTTTTTTTGAAATTTTTTTTTTTTAATTTTTTTGAAATTTTTTTTTAAATTTTCTTTTTGAAATTTTTTTTAAAATTTTTTTAATTTTTTTTTTTGAAAATTTTTTTTTTTGAATTTTTTCTAAAATTTTTTTTTATTTTTTTAAATTTTTTTGAAATTTTTTATTTTTTTAATTTTTTTTTGTTTTTGAAATTTTTTTTTTGGAAATTTTTTCTGAATTTTTTTAAAATTTTTTTTCAAATTTTTTTTTCTTGAAAATTTTTTTTCGAATTTTTTTTTTCAATTTTAAAAAAAAAAATTTTTCATTTTTCTTTTGAAATTTTTTTCAAATTTTTTTTTTGAAAATTTTTTTTTCGAAATTTTTTTTCGAATTTTTTTAAAAAATTTTTTTTAAATTTTTTTTTAATTTTTTTTTTTATTTTTTTAAAAATTTTTTTCTTGAAATTTTTTTTTTCAAAAACTTTTTTGAAATTTTTTTTTTTTTTTTTCGAAAATTTTTTCGAATTTTTTTTAAATTTTTTTTTTGAAATTTTTTTTAAATTTTTTTTTAATTTTTTTTTTGAAATTTTTTTTTTTTAATTTTTTTGAAATTTTTTTTTAAATTTTCTTTTTGAAATTTTTTTTAAAATTTTTTTAATTTTTTTTTTTGAAAATTTTTTTTTTTGAATTTTTTCTAAAATTTTTTTTTATTTTTTTAAATTTTTTTGAAATTTTTTATTTTTTTTATTTTTTTTTGTTTTTGAAATTTTTTTTTTGGAAATTTTTTCTGAATTTTTTTAAAATTTTTTTTCAAATTTTTTTTTCTTGAAAATTTTTTTTCGAATTTTTTTTTTCAATTTTAAAAAAAAAAATTTTTCATTTTTCTTTTGAAATTTTTTTCAAATTTTTTTTTTGAAAATTTTTTTTTCGAAATTTTTTTTCGAATTTTTTTAAAAAATTTTTTTTAAATTTTTTTTTAATTTTTTTTTTTATTTTTTTAAAAATTTTTTTCTTGAAATTTTTTTTTTCAAAAACTTTTTTGAAATTTTTTTTTTTTTTTTTCGAAAATTTTTTCGAATTTTTTTTAAATTTTTTTTTTGAAATTTTTTTTAAATTTTTTTTTAATTTTTTTTTTGAAAATTTTTTTTTTGAATTTTTTTAAAATTTTTTTTTTTTTTATTTTTTTTTTTTTTTATTTTTTTATTTTTTTTTATTTTTTTTTTGTTTTTGAATTTTTTTTTGGAAATTTTTTCTGAATTTTTTTTAAATTTTTTTTTTATTTTTTTTCTTGAAAATTTTTTTTTCGAATTTTTTTTTTCAATTTTTTTAAATTTTTTTTTTTGAAATTTCTTTAAATTTTTTTTTTGAAAATTTTTTTTTCGAAATTTTTTTTCGAATTTTTTTTTAAATTTTTTTTAAAATTTTTTTTTGAAAATTTTTTTTTTGAAATTTTTTTTTGAAAATTTTTTTTTTTGAAATTTTTTTTTTCGAAATTTTTTTTGAGTTTTTTTTTAAATTTTTTTTTTCAATTTTTTAAAAAAATTTTTTTTTTCAATTTTTTAAAAAAATTTTTTTTTTTGAAATTTTTTTTTTCGAAGATTTTTTTGAAATTTTTTTTTTGAAATTTTTTTTTGAAAATTTTTTCTTTTTGAAATTTTTTTTTTCGAATATTTTGTTGAGAAATTTTTTTTTAATTTTTTTTTTTGAAATTTTTTTTTTTCGAAATTTTTTTTCGAATTTTTTTTTAAATTTTTTTTTGAAATTTTTTTTTTGAAATTTTTTTTAAATTTTTTTTTTGAAAATTTTTTTTTTTGAAATTTTTTTTTCGAAATTTTTTTTCGAATTTTTTTTTTCAATTTTTTTTAATTTTTTTTTTTAATTTTTTATTTTTTTTTATTTTTTTTAAATTTTTTTTTTATTTTTTTTTGAATTTTTTTTTTTCGAAAATTTTTTTGAATTTTTTTAAAAAATTTTTTGTCTTGAAAATTTTTTTTTTCGAATTTTCTTTTTGAAAATTTTTTTTGAATTTTTTTAAAAATTTTTTTAAAATTTTTTTTTAATTTTTTTTTTTTTTTTTTTTTAATTTTTTTTTTGTTTTTGAAATTTTTTTTTTGGAAATTTTTTAAAATTTTTTTTCTTGAAAATTTTTTTTTCGAATTTTTTTTTCAATTTTTCTTAAAAATTTTTTTTTATTTTTTTTTGAAATTTTTTTGAATTTTTTTTTTCGAAAATTTTTTTGAAATTTTTTTTTTAAATTTTCTTTTTGAAATTTTTTTTTAAATTTTTTTTTTTGAAATTTTTTTAATTGTTTTTTGAAAATTTTTTTTTTGAATTTTTTTTAAATTTTTTTTTTATTTTTTTTTTATTTTTTTTTATTTTTTTTTTAATTTTTTATTTTTTTTATTTTTTTAAAATTTTTTTATTGTTTTTGAATTTTTTTTTTTGGAAATTTTTTCTGAATTTTTTTTAAATTTTTTTTAAAATTTTTTTTCTTGAAAATTTTTTTTTCGAATTTTTTTTTTCAATTTTTTTAATATTTTTTTTTTTATTTTTTTTTTGAAATTTTTTTTAAATTTTTTTTTGAAAATTTTTTTTTCGAAATTTTTTTTCGAATTTTTTTTTTAAATTTTTTTAAAATTTTTTTTTTTAAATTTTTCTTTGAAAATTTTTTTTTTGAAATTTCTTTTTTTCGAAAATTTTTTTGCGAATTTTTTTAAATTTTTTTTTGAAATTTTTTTTTTCGAAATTTTTTTTCTAATTTTTTTTTTATTTTTTTTTTAATTTTTTTAAAATTTTTTTTTTGGAAATTTTTTTTCTTGAAATTTTTTTTTTCGAAAACTTTTTTGAAATTTTTTTTTTATTTTTTTTTCGAAAATTTTTTGCGAATTTTTTTTAAATTTTTTTTTGAATTTTTTTTAAATTTTTTTTTCATTTTTTTTAATTTTTTTTTTTAATTTTTTTTGTCTTTGAAATTTATTCTGAATTTTTTTGAATTTTTTTGAAATTTTTTTTTTTTTAATTTTTTTTTTCGAAAATTTTTTTGAAATTTTTTTCAATTTTTTTTTTGAAATTTTTTTTTAAATTTTCTTTTTGAAATTTTTTTTTAAATTTTTTTTTTGAAATTTTTTTAATTTTTTTTTTGAAAATTTTTTTTTTTGAATTTTTTCTAAAATTTTTTTTTATTTTTTTAAATTTTTTTGAAATTTTTTATTTTTTTTATTTTTTTTTGTTTTTGAAATTTTTTTTTTGGAAATTTTTTCTGAATTTTTTTAAAATTTTTTTTTAAATTTTTTTTTCTTGAAAATTTTTTTTCGAATTTTTTTTTTCAATTTTAAAAAAAAAAAATTTTTCATTTTTCTTTTGAAATTTTTTTCAAATTTATTTTTTGAAAATTTTTTTTTCGAAATTTTTTTCGAATTTTTTTAAAAAATTTTTTTTAAATTTTTTTTTAAATTTTTTTTTTTTATTTTTTTTAAATTTTTTTTCTTGAATTTTTTTTTTTCAAAAACTTTTTTGAAATTTTTTTTTATTTTTTTTTCGAAAATTTTTTCGAATTTTTTTTAAATTTTTTTTTTGAATTTTTTTTTTAAATTTTTTTTTAATTTTTTTTTTGAAAATTTTTTTTTTGAATTTTTTTAAAATTTTTTTTTTTTTATTTTTTTTTTATTTTTTATTTTTTTATTTTTTTTTATTTTTTTTTGTTTTTGAATTTTTTTTTGGAAATTTTTTCTGAATTTTTTTTTAATTTTTTTTTTATTTTTTTTCTTGAAAATTTTTTCGAAATTTTTTTTCGAATTTTTTTTTTAAATTTTTTTTAAAATTTTTTTTTTGAAATTTTTCTTTGAAAATTTTTTTTTTGAAATTTATTTTTTTCGAAAATTTTTTTGCGAATTTTTTTAAAATTTTTTTTTTGAAATTTTTTTTTTCGAAATTTTTTTTCTAATTTTTTTTTTATTTTTTTTTAAATTTTTTTAAAATTTTTTTTTTGGAAATTTTTTTTCTTGAAATTTTTTTTTTCGAAAATTTTTTTGAAATTTTTTTCAATTTTTTTTTTGAAATTTTTTTTTTTTAATTTTTCTGAAATTTTTTTTTAAATTTTCTTTTTGAAATTTTTTTTTAAATTTTTTTTTTGAAATTTTTTTAATTTTTTTTTTTGAAAATTTTTTTTTTTGAATTTTTTCTAAAATTTTTTTTTATTTTTTTAAATTTTTTTGAAATTTTTTATATTTTTTATTTTTTTTTGTTTTTGAATTTTTTTTTTTGGAAATTTTTTCTGAATTTTTTTAAAATTTTTTTTAAAATTTTTTTTTCTTGAACATTTTTTTTCGAATTTTTTTTTTCAATTTTTTAAAAAAAATTTTTTTCATTTTTCTTTTGAAATTTTTTTCAAATTTTTTTTTTGAAAATTTTTTTTTCGAAATTTTTTTTCGAATTTTTTTAAAAATTTTTTTTTAAATTTTTTTTAAAATTTTTTTTTTTTATTTTTTTTTAATTTTTTTTCTTGAAATTTTTTTTTTCAAAAACTTTTTTGAAATTTTTTTTTTATTTTTTTTTCGAAAATTTTTTCGAATTTTTTTTAAATTTTTTTTTTGAAATTTTTTTTTTCGAAATTTTTTTTCTAATTTTTTTTTTCAATTTTTTTTTTTTTTTTAATTTTTTTAAAATTTTTTTTTTGGAAATTTTTTTTCTTGAAATTTTTTTTTTCGAAAACTTTTTTGAAATTTTTTTTTTAATTTTTTTTTCGAAAATTTTTCGAATTTTTTTTAATTTTTTTTTTTGAATTTTTTTTTTTTTAATTTTTTTTTTGAATTTTTTTTTTGAATTTTTTTTTAAATTTTTTTTTTGAAATTTTTTTTTTAAATTTTTTTTTTGAAATTTTTTTTTTCGAAAATTTTTTTGAAATTTTTTTTTTTGAAATTTTTTTTTTCGAAATTTTTTTTCGAATTTTTTTAAAAATTTATTTAAAATTTTTTTCTGAAAATTTTTTTTTTTGAAAATTTTTTAATTTTTTTTTTAATTTTTTTTTCTTGAAAATTTTTTTTTCGATTTTTTTTTTCAATTTTTTTTTATTTTTTTTTTGAATTTTTTTAAATTTTCTTAAATTTTTTTTAAAATTTTTTTTTGTCTTTGAAATTTTTCTGAATTTTTTTTAAACTGTTTTTGAAATTTTTTTTTTGAAAATATTTTTTAAAATTTTTTCTTTGAATTTTTTTGAATTTTTTTTTCGATTCTTTTTTTTTTTTATTTTTTTTTTTGGAATTTTTTTTTTAGAAAATTTTTTTGAAAATTTTTTCAAATTTTTTTTTTGAAATTTTTTTTTTGAAATTTTTTTTTGAAATTTTTTTTTAATTTTTTTTTTGAAATTTTTTTAATTTTTTTTGAAAAATTTTTTTTTTCAATTTTATTTTAAATTTTTTTTAAATTTTTTTTTGAATTTCTTTTAAATTTTTTTTTTATTTTTTTTTATTTTTTTAAATTTTTTTTGTCTTTGAAATTTATTCTGAATTTTTTTGAATTTTTTTGAAATTTTTTTTTTTTTAATTTTTTTTTTCGAAAATTTTTTTGAAATTTTTTTCAATTTTTTTTTTGAAATTTTTTTTTTTAATTTTTTTGAAATTTTTTTTTAAATTTTCTTTTTGAAATTTTTTTTTAAATTTTTTTAATTTTTTTTTTTGAAAATTTTTTTTTTTGAATTTTTTCTAAAATTTTTTTTTATTTTTTTAAATTTTTTTGAAATTTTTTATTTTTTTTATTTTTTTTTGTTTTTGAAATTTTTTTTTTGGAAATTTTTTCTGAATTTTTTTTAAATTTTTTTTCAAATTTTTTTTTCTTGAAAATTTTTTTTCGAATTTTTTTTTTCAATTTAAAAAAAAAAAAATTTTCATTTTTCTTTTGAAATTTTTTTCAAATTTTTTTTTTGAAAATTTTTTTTTCGAAATTTTTTTTCGAATTTTTTTAAAAAATTTTTTTTAAATTTTTTTTTAATTTTTTTTTTTATTTTTTTAAAATTTTTTTTCTTGAAATTTTTTTTTTCAAAAACTTTTTTGAAATTTTTTTTTTTTTTTTTTCGAAAATTTTTTCGAATTTTTTTTAAATTTTTTTTTTAAAATTTTTTTTTAATTTTTTTTAAATTTTTTTTTTGAAAATTTTTTTTTTGAATTTTTTTAAAATTTTTTTTTTTTTTATTTTTTTTATTTTTTTTTATTTTTTTATTTTTTTTTATTTTTTTTTTTGTTTTTGAATTTTTTTTTGGAAATTTTTTCTGAATTTTTTTTAAATTTTTTTTTTATTTTTTTTCTTGAAAATTTTTTTTTCGAATTTTTTTTTTCAATTTTTTTAAATTTTTTTTTTGAAATTTCTTTAAATTTTTTTTTTGAAAATTTTTTTTTCGAAATTTTTTTTCGAATTTTTTTTAATATTTTTTTTTTATTTTTTTTTTGAAATTTTTTTTAAATTTTTTTTTGAAAATTTTTTTTTCGAAATTTTTTTTCGAATTTTTTTTTAAATTTTTTTTAAAATTTTTTTTTTGAAATTTTTCTTTGAAAATTTTTTTTTTGAAATTTCTTTTTTTCGAAAATTTTTTTGCGAATTTTTTTAAAATTTTTTTTTTGAAATTTTTTTTTTCGAAATTTTTTTTCTAATTTTTTTTTTATTTTTTTTTTAATTTTTTTAAAATTTTTTTTTTGGAAATTTTTTTTCTTGAAATTTTTTTTTTCGAAAATTTTTTTGAAATTTTTTTCAATTTTTTTTTTGAAATTTTTTTTTTTAAATTTTTCTGAAATTTTTTTTTAAATTTTCTTTTTGAAATTTTTTTTTAAATTTTTTTTTTGAAATTTTTTTAATTTTTTTTTTGAAAATTTTTTTTTTTGAATTTTTTCTAAAATTTTTTTTTATTTTTTTAAATTTTTTTGAAATTTTTTATTTTTTTTATTTTTTTTTGTTTTTGAAATTTTTTTTTTGGAAATTTTTTCTGAATTTTTTTTAAATTTTTTTTAAAATTTTTTTTTCTTGAACATTTTTTTTCGAATTTTTTTTTTCAATTTTTTAAAAAAAATTTTTTTCATTTTTCTTTTGAAATTTTTTTCAAATTTTTTTTTTGAAAATTTTTTTTTCGAAATTTTTTTTCGAATTTTTTTAAAAATTTTTTTTTAAATTTTTTTTAATTTTTTTTTTTATTTTTTTTTAATTTTTTTTCTTGAAATTTTTTTTTTCAAAAACTTTTTTGAAATTTTTTTTTTATTTTTTTTTCGAAAATTTTTTCGAATTTTTTTTAAATTTTTTTTTTGAAATTTTTTTTTTCGAAATTTTTTTTCTAATTTTTTTTTCAATTTTTTTTTTTTTTTAATTTTTTTAAAATTTTTTTTTTGGAAATTTTTTTTCTTGAAATTTTTTTTTTCGAAAACTTTTTTGAAATTTTTTTTTAAATTTTTTTTTCGAAAATTTTTCGAATTTTTTTTAATTTTTTTTTTGAATTTTTTTTTTTTTTAATTTTTTTTTTGAATTTTTTTTTTGAATTTTTTTTTAAATTTTTTTTTTGAAATTTTTTTTTTAAATTTTTTTTTTGAAATTTTTTTTTTCGAAAATTTTTTTGAAATTTTTTTTTTCGAAATTTTTTTTCGAATTTTTTTAAAAATTTATTTAAAATTTTTTTTTGAAAATTTTTTTTTTTGAAAATTTTTTAATTTTTTTTTAAATTTTTTTTTCTTGAAAATTTTTTTTTCGATTTTTTTTTTCAATTTTTTTTTAAATTTTTTTTTATTTTTTTTTTGAATTTTTTTAAATTTTTTTTAATTTTTTTTTAAATTTTTTTTTGTCTTTGAAATTTTTCTGAATTTTTTTTAAACTGTTTTTGAAATTTTTTTTTTGAAAATATTTTTTAAAATTTTTTCTTTGAATTTTTTTGAAATTTTTTTTCGATTCTTTTTTTTTTTTATTTTTTTTTTTGGAATTTTTTTTTTAGAAAATTTTTTTGAAAATTTTTTCAAATTTTTTTTTTGAAATTTTTTTTTTGAAATTTTTTTTTTGAAATTTTTTTTTAATTTTTTTTTTGAAATTTTTTTAATTTTTTTTGAAAAATTTTTTTTTTCAATTTTATTTTAAATTTTTTTTAAATTTTTTTTTGAATTTCTTATAAATTTTTTTTTTATTTTTTTTTATTTTTTTAAATTTTTTTTGTCTTTGAAATTTATTCTGAATTTTTTTGAATTTTTTTGAAATTTTTTTTTTTTTAATTTTTTTTTTCGAAAATTTTTTTGAAATTTTTTTCAATTTTTTTTTTGAAATTTTTTTTTTTTAATTTTTTTGAAATTTTTTTTTAAATTTTCTTTTTGAAATTTTTTTTAAAATTTTTTTAATTTTTTTTTTTGAAAATTTTTTTTTTTGAATTTTTTCTAAAATTTTTTTTTATTTTTTTAAATTTTTTTGAAATTTTTTATTTTTTTTATTTTTTTTTGTTTTTGAAATTTTTTTTTTGGAAATTTTTTCTGAATTTTTTTAAAATTTTTTTTCAAATTTTTTTTTCTTGAAAATTTTTTTTCGAATTTTTTTTTTCAATTTTAAAAAAAAAAATTTTTCATTTTTCTTTTGAAATTTTTTTCAAATTTTTTTTTTGAAAATTTTTTTTTCGAAATTTTTTTTCGAATTTTTTTAAAAAATTTTTTTTAAATTTTTTTTTAATTTTTTTTTTTATTTTTTTAAAAATTTTTTTCTTGAAATTTTTTTTTTCAAAAACTTTTTTGAAATTTTTTTTTTTTTTTTTCGAAAATTTTTTCGAATTTTTTTTAAATTTTTTTTTTGAAATTTTTTTTAAATTTTTTTTTAATTTTTTTTTTGAAATTTTTTTTTTTTAATTTTTTTGAAATTTTTTTTTAAATTTTCTTTTTGAAATTTTTTTTAAAATTTTTTTAATTTTTTTTTTTGAAAATTTTTTTTTTTGAATTTTTTCTAAAATTTTTTTTTATTTTTTTAAATTTTTTTGAAATTTTTTATTTTTTTTATTTTTTTTTGTTTTTGAAATTTTTTTTTTGGAAATTTTTTCTGAATTTTTTTAAAATTTTTTTTCAAATTTTTTTTTCTTGAAAATTTTTTTTCGAATTTTTTTTTTCAATTTTAAAAAAAAAAATTTTTCATTTTTCTTTTGAAATTTTTTTCAAATTTTTTTTTTGAAAATTTTTTTTTCGAAATTTTTTTTCGAATTTTTTTAAAAAATTTTTTTTAAATTTTTTTTTAATTTTTTTTTTTATTTTTTTAAAAATTTTTTTCTTGAAATTTTTTTTTTCAAAAACTTTTTTGAAATTTTTTTTTTTTTTTTTCGAAAATTTTTTCGAATTTTTTTTAAATTTTTTTTTTGAAATTTTTTTTAAATTTTTTTTTAATTTTTTTTTTGAAAATTTTTTTTTTGAATTTTTTTAAAATTTTTTTTTTTTTTATTTTTTTTTTTTTTTATTTTTTTATTTTTTTTTATTTTTTTTTTGTTTTTGAATTTTTTTTTGGAAATTTTTTCTGAATTTTTTTTAAATTTTTTTTTTATTTTTTTTCTTGAAAATTTTTTTTTCGAATTTTTTTTTTCAATTTTTTTAAATTTTTTTTTTTGAAATTTCTTTAAATTTTTTTTTTGAAAATTTTTTTTTCGAAATTTTTTTTCGAATTTTTTTTTAAATTTTTTTTAAAATTTTTTTTTGAAAATTTTTTTTTTGAAATTTTTTTTTGAAAATTTTTTTTTTTGAAATTTTTTTTTTCGAAATTTTTTTTGAGTTTTTTTTTAAATTTTTTTTTTCAATTTTTTAAAAAAATTTTTTTTTTCAATTTTTTAAAAAAATTTTTTTTTTTGAAATTTTTTTTTTCGAAGATTTTTTTGAAATTTTTTTTTTGAAATTTTTTTTTGAAAATTTTTTCTTTTTGAAATTTTTTTTTTCGAAAATTTTGTTGAGAAATTTTTTTTTAATTTTTTTTTTTGAAATTTTTTTTTTTCGAAATTTTTTTTCGAATTTTTTTTTAAATTTTTTTTTGAAATTTTTTTTTTGAAATTTTTTTTAAATTTTTTTTTTGAAAATTTTTTTTTTTGAAATTTTTTTTTCGAAATTTTTTTTCGAATTTTTTTTTTCAATTTTTTTTAATTTTTTTTTTTAATTTTTTATTTTTTTTTATTTTTTTTAAATTTTTTTTTTATTTTTTTTTGAATTTTTTTTTTTCGAAAATTTTTTTGAATTTTTTTAAAAAATTTTTTGTCTTGAAAATTTTTTTTTTCGAATTTTCTTTTTGAAAATTTTTTTTGAATTTTTTTAAAAATTTTTTTAAAATTTTTTTTAAATTTTTTTTTTTTTTTTTTTTAATTTTTTTTTTGTTTTTGAAATTTTTTTTTTGGAAATTTTTTAAAATTTTTTTTCTTGAAAATTTTTTTTTCGAATTTTTTTTTCAATTTTTCTTAAAAATTTTTTTTTATTTTTTTTTGAAATTTTTTTGAATTTTTTTTTTCGAAAATTTTTTTGAAATTTTTTTTTTAAATTTTCTTTTTGAAATTTTTTTTTAAATTTTTTTTTTTGAAATTTTTTTAATTGTTTTTTGAAAATTTTTTTTTTGAATTTTTTTTAAATTTTTTTTTTATTTTTTTTTTATTTTTTTTTATTTTTTTTTTAATTTTTTATTTTTTTTATTTTTTTAAAATTTTTTTATTGTTTTTGAATTTTTTTTTTTGGAAATTTTTTCTGAATTTTTTTTAAATTTTTTTTAAAATTTTTTTTCTTGAAAATTTTTTTTTCGAATTTTTTTTTTCAATTTTTTTAATATTTTTTTTTTTATTTTTTTTTTGAAATTTTTTTTAAATTTTTTTTTGAAAATTTTTTTTTCGAAATTTTTTTTCGAATTTTTTTTTTAAATTTTTTTAAAATTTTTTTTTTTAAATTTTTCTTTGAAAATTTTTTTTTTGAAATTTCTTTTTTTCGAAAATTTTTTTGCGAATTTTTTTAAATTTTTTTTTGAAATTTTTTTTTTCGAAATTTTTTTTCTAATTTTTTTTTTATTTTTTTTTTAATTTTTTTAAAATTTTTTTTTTGGAAATTTTTTTTCTTGAAATTTTTTTTTTCGAAAACTTTTTTGAAATTTTTTTTTTATTTTTTTTTCGAAAATTTTTTGCGAATTTTTTTTAAATTTTTTTTTGAATTTTTTTTAAATTTTTTTTTCATTTTTTTTTATTTTTTTTTTTAATTTTTTTTGTCTTTGAAATTTATTCTGAATTTTTTTGAATTTTTTTGAAATTTTTTTTTTTTTAATTTTTTTTTTCGAAAATTTTTTTGAAATTTTTTTCAATTTTTTTTTTGAAATTTTTTTTTAAATTTTCTTTTTGAAATTTTTTTTTAAATTTTTTTTTTGAAATTTTTTTAATTTTTTTTTTGAAAATTTTTTTTTTTGAATTTTTTCTAAAATTTTTTTTTATTTTTTTAAATTTTTTTGAAATTTTTTATTTTTTTTATTTTTTTTTGTTTTTGAAATTTTTTTTTTGGAAATTTTTTCTGAATTTTTTTAAAATTTTTTTTTAAATTTTTTTTTCTTGAAAATTTTTTTTCGAATTTTTTTTTTCAATTTAAAAAAAAAAAAATTTTTCATTTTTCTTTTGAAATTTTTTTCAAATTTTTTTTTTGAAAATTTTTTTTTCGAAATTTTTTTCGAATTTTTTTAAAAAATTTTTTTTAAATTTTTTTTTAAATTTTTTTTTTTTATTTTTTTTAAATTTTTTTTCTTGAATTTTTTTTTTTCAAAAACTTTTTTGAAATTTTTTTTTATTTTTTTTTCGAAAATTTTTTCGAATTTTTTTTAAATTTTTTTTTTGAATTTTTTTTTTAAATTTTTTTTTAATTTTTTTTTTGAAAATTTTTTTTTTGAATTTTTTAAAAATTTTTTTTTTTTTTATTTTTTTTTTATTTTTTATTTTTTTATTTTTTTTTATTTTTTTTTGTTTTTGAATTTTTTTTTGGAAATTTTTTCTGAATTTTTTTTTAATTTTTTTTTTTATTTTTTTTCTTGAAAATTTTTTCGAAATTTTTTTTCGAATTTTTTTTTTAAATTTTTTTTAAAATTTTTTTTTTGAAATTTTTCTTTGAAAATTTTTTTTTTGAAATTTATTTTTTTCGAAAATTTTTTTGCGAATTTTTTTAAAATTTTTTTTTTGAAATTTTTTTTTTCGAAATTTTTTTTCTAATTTTTTTTTTATTTTTTTTTAAATTTTTTTAAAATTTTTTTTTTGGA